>JAVJAQ010001861.1:0-55856 GCA_032362365.1 Zygogramma bicolorata | reverse complement strand
TTACTCTAAGAAGTGTGTTCAAAATCGTCTTATAGATATGACATAAAAATGAAACATATATTATACAGCAAAATACAGTCGATACATTAAAAACACTGGAATTTTTACAAGCTATCATGGAGGTATTCTCTCACACTATAATAACATTTATCCATCATCAAACATTTTATTGTTTTTTGAAAGTAGTGAGGGATTCTATACTGATGGTTGATGGAAGTTTATTGTAACACTTCATTCCTATAGATCTGAAACTATTTTCGAGTGCAACAGTTTTGTGGGAACACATAGATGATCAGAATTCCTGATATTATAATTATGATTCGAAGAGTTGGGTTGAACTTTTTTGATGTCTTTCCTCACATATAAATTGCAGTCATACATGTACATGCTGTAAAAAAGCATAATTTTGAATTTGATAGATGTGGGCTTACAGATTTATTTGAAGTCTAGGCCGAACATTTTTCGTATGATTTTTTTTTGTGTAACGAATATTTTACTGGCATCTACGGAATTTCCCCATAATATTACATTATAGCATAAGTGCGAGTATACTAAACTGTAGTAGACATTTATAACTGCACTGGTGGGTATGCAGTCTTTAATTCTTGAAATTGCATAAAAAGCCTTATTCAGTTTTATGTTGACTTCGTGAACTTGCTCTGTCCACCTGAGATTGGAATCTATATTCAAGCCCAGGAACTTTGTAGTTGTAGTTGATTCAATTATGTTATTTTCAACTCGACATGTTATAGAAGATGAGTTAGAGATACTATTATGTGCATGAAAATATACACATTCTGTTTTATCAACATTTACCATCAGACCGTTACCTTTGCACCAGCTCACGAAAGAATTTACAGTGTCTGCAATGGATGATATGAGTTCCTCAGAAGTCTGCGCCGAGACCGCTAGTGATGTGTCATCCGCATATATCGTTAAAAGTTGAGATTTCAGATGGACTGGTAGGTCATTTATAAAAAGTAGGAATATTAGCGGTCCCAGCACAGATCCCTGCGGAACTCCTATATTCATAGTATGTGAGTTGGAAATGGCATCTTTTACTTTGACTATAATCTTTCTGTCTGTGAGAAAATCTACAATCCACTCCAAAAAAATTCCTCTGAATCCAACATTATACAATTTATTTTCAATAAAATGTATGTCTAAACTATCGAAGGCACGTGACAGGTCAAAAAACAGTCCTGCCACATGTCCTCCGCCGTCCAGTTCACTGTATACATATTCGAGAAAATTGCATGCAGCAGTTTGTGTTGATCTGTCGGCTCTGAATCCATGTTGGTGATTTGCTATAAGCTTGTTGATATTTAGAAAATCTGTCATCCTGCCGCAAACAATCCTCTCAAATATTTTAGAGATAACACTTAGCAATGACACCGGTCGATAATTGCAGAGATTTTCAGGATCATTTTTTTTATGAATTGGAATTACTTTAGCCAGTTTTAGTGACGTAGGAAACTTGCCTTCGATAATTGATAGATTTATAAGATGACTCAAGTGACTCGATAGAGATTTTACACATGTTTTCAAGATTCTCACTGATATATTATCAATGCCCGTACTATGCTTCGTTTTAAGATTTTTTATAACATCCTCAACTTCCTCTGGTGTTACAGGATTGAAGGAGAATGTTTTGTTGAACATTGAGGATGTGGTACACGATGTTGGCCTTGAGTTTCCAAAATACTCATCAAGATTGTTTTCCGTTACTTCTGCAAAATATTCAGCAAATGAATTCGCTATA
This sequence comes from Zygogramma bicolorata, assembly GCA_032362365.1. NCBI lineage: Eukaryota > Metazoa > Arthropoda > Insecta > Coleoptera > Chrysomelidae > Zygogramma > Zygogramma bicolorata. The sequence goes on along the minus strand of JAVJAQ010001861.1, from coordinate 54,094 downwards.
TCTGAGGGATGTTTTAGAATTTTACCATCAGACTTGATTGTTAAATCCTCATCTATTTTATTTTTTCCAGTCATTTTGTTCACTAGATTCCATATCGTTTTAGGCTTATTATTAGAATTATATATGAGTTTTTCATTGAATTGTCTTTTGGCTTTATTGAGCAACATGTTATGTTTAATTTTTTCAATTTTATATAATTCCTGGATATCAATTCCTTTCAAATTTCTACTCAACCAGTGGAGATTTTTTAAATTTTCACTACTTTCTTTTACTTCAGCTGTAACCCATTCTGATCTTTTCCCTACATGCTGATTTTTATACTGAGTTTTAAGAGGGCAGTGTATATCCAAATAATAAGTTAATATATTGGTGAAGGTGTTTGTACAGTCTTCAATGCTCGATTGAAGATAAACTTCCTTGAATTCTTCTATAGACAATGCATTTTTAAGTTGGTTTATATTTTGTTCAGACATGTCACGATTACAGGTTGATTTTTTATTTTTTATATTCAATTGATTTGTCCAAGTTGCATCAGCACTCATGGTAAATATTCTGTGGTCACTGAAATGACTCTCATAGACTTCAGCCTTACAATGGTTCACATCAACGTTGGTTAATATATAATCTATTTTTGTCGATGATGTTTGCCCTATCTTATTCATGAAAACCCTTGTGGGGACCAAAGAGGTGACTTTCAAGTTGTGACTCGAAAAGAATCATGTAAACATATTTTGTTGTTTGAATTGGTCAAATAATCAATGTTCAGATCCCCACAGAGGAAAATATTGCTATTTGACTTACTACATAGGTCCATTATATCACCTAGTTTATGGAAAAATGTGTCCAAATCCCCTGATGGAGGTCTATACACACTTATGACACATGTTTTGCGAACAGGCCCCCTTATCGATATAGCACAGCACTCACAATGCATCTCTTCACTCAAGTGTGAGATTTTCAATTGCTGGAACTCAAGCCCCTCTTTGATGTAGATGATGGTTCCTCCATGGATATGAGAAGTGCGGCAATAGTACGAGGCAATTACGTAACCATTTAGTGTCATGACTTCGATGTTTTCCAAACTGCACCAATGTTCCGATAGGCTAACTACATCCGGCGATTCTTGAATTATTAGTAATTCCAGTTTGATCAATTTATTTGTAAGAGATTGATCGTTTAATTGCATTAGTTTGAAGGGAGTACTATTGATTTTTTTGTTGTAGACGGTTTCTCTTGGATTTACATTTCTAAAAAAGATTGGGGTTGGCCATGTAATGATGTCGCATCCACATCCCGATTTTCCAGGAATCTCTTACCCAGTCTGAAATTGAATCGTTCGAAAGTGATTTTCTTGGGCCAAAAGGCAGGATTGTATATTGTTTTCTTCAAGTCTGTCTGAACTCCGATCATGAAGGACTGATTATCCTTTTTACTATTTTGAGTAGGCAGAAGTTTCACTTGTACCTCCGTGGAATTCGTTTTTGTTTGCAGAAACTGTTTCACATCATCAGAATTCACCGAGTCCGGAACTCTAGAGATGAAAAGCCATAATTTTTTATTTTTGTCATCTTTTCCATGGAATGCTTGATCGCCATCTCCGGTTCCCACCTTTTTAGATTTTTTCCTGATAACTTTTCGATAACCATCATTATCAATATGATTGGGAGAGTGGATGCCGGAATTAACTGGGGACTCATTCGAATGAACTACCGGGCTTTTGTCCAAATTTATGTAATGGTCACATTTTGCTGTAGTGTATGCATTCAAGACTGCGTGAGCAACACTTGTGTCTGATATCAAGTCGGGATTTCCTTGATGTTTTGATGAGCTCGAGGAGCTGGCAACCTTGCTATAGGATTGTTTATTGTTTAAACCTATTGGACTAGGACGGTCAGTCGCCTGAGTCTCAGGTGTAGTAGCGATAGTTTTTTTGGTATTGCTTATCTCGACTGGTTTGATATGCGTGGTTTTTAGGAGAGTGATATGATCATTCAGGACTATAACTTTTTCTTCTAGTTGTTTGATTATGGTATCTTTTTGTTTGATAATATAGTTGAATATGTGAAGATCCACTTTACCATCAGGATACACCTTTTCCAATGCTTCCAACAATGCTGAATTCGATTCAGGTTCGACAGTCTCTTCCTTCGAGGTTAAGTCACTATCACAGCAAACTATTTTATTATTATCAAGAAATTTAACATAGCTACTATTTTTTGCACAACTCGGGTGAAACATAATGTCACATTTTGAGCATTTCAAGCCAGTTTTTACTGAACTTTTACACTTGTTACACACATTTGTTTTCGATGCTGATTCTTTCACGTCCGAATTCGACGGTGGCATCTTGAATGAACCTGGATGCTCTTCAATCACTGTTTCATAATTTTTTATCTCAGGAAACATTCAGATCCAATCGAACTTTACAAAATTTTGAAAGACGTCAAACTGACAAAAAATATGATAAATAAACTTGATAAATATTTGGCTAATTTTGAAAGGTATAACGATGAATTATTGCATTTTCTATAACTCGAGCAACTCGGCGGGATCTCGCTACCCTCATCCGGCAGAAATTGCATTCGTAATAAAAATGTATTTTCCTGACTTATTGTATGAATGGCTCATAAAAATAACAACTTCTGTGGAAGAAGTGAAATAAAAATAAATCACAGACATTATCTGTTGATAGATACGTGTATATTGTTCAGAGACGTTCGATTCATTCCCAAGAGGAAAGAAAACGTCCGTCCAAAACAGCTTCTTTTTTTGGGAATGAACCAAGCGTCTTCGGATGATATACACAAATCTATCAACAGAGTATTTGAAAAAATGGTTTTTATTTTTTTTGTGAGATTTGTATTTTCTTTTTTTTGATTCGGAGGAAGAGAAACCAAAAAAAATATTTGCCCGAATTTGATTCTCTTTAAAAAAATACCCGAGTTCCTGAATAGCTGATGCATATTACGTTAAATTGCTGGCTGAGGTAATTGACTGCTATTTTATATGGGTCCCATCAGAGTCAATTTTGGTTATGTTTGGGATAATTTGAATTGCATTATTCGCAAATGGAAATGAAATATTTCACTAGAAAGCGTAATCTTGTAATATTACATTGAAATAATTTTACGGAAACTCATTCTCTATTTCAACTGTAGGGAAACACAAAAAAATTTATATTACTAAACATTTTCCGAAATCCGAAACAGAAAATATTCTCTTATAGGGAAATTCAGATTCTAAGAAGTTGAAATTTATATAAACAAATTGAAAATAATTATTTCACTTCCTTAATAAAAGGCAGTTGCGTAGTATTGAAAGTTTAGCAAACGTTGCGCTGAGATTTATATAGCATATATGTATGTACAGGGGTGCTCATTTGAAGTGTTGTAAAATCAGATTCCAATTCACCGACTCCACTACACAGTTCGAGTGTTATCGCTTCAAGGCGGTCATTCCCATTGGAATGCGAATTGTTGAGGAATTCATATCTTTATCAACAGTAATGTGTGTGATTGTTTGGACTCTCAACATATGAATTTGAAATTCACCTCATACTCATACTGTATACCGCATCACTTCGTTTTCAAACCTGATAGTTCTATCACTAAACTTCGCGTTATTTTTCATGCATCTCACTCACTGATGATTTATTGATTGGACCCAAGCTTCAACTCGACATGGCTTTCTTTCCCTTACGTCACTCGATTCGTTTTACGGCCGACAACACACAGATGTACACATATAAAAACTTCAAAAGAATACTCTGGAGATTGGCTCGAAATGGCCAAATTCAAGACTATCGATTAACAGTTTCTTTTGTCATATGCAGCTCTTTTTTTCTAGCAATTAGTACAATGCACAAACTACACTACACTACATCAATACCTCAAAAAATGAATTGTCCTGAGAAAATTGTATGCATCAAGTTTGGTGTGGTGGAATAACCATTCTCATTTCTTCAAAATGTTCAATATGTTGTGAGTGCTACTATATGTAAGTGTACAAAAAAATGACGTGAATTGTCAGGGTAGACCTATTCTTTTTTATCAAACCACGTCTGAACTTGTACAATCTGCTCTCAAACTGATTAGTTGCGTATTGGGTCAATCATCTGATCTCATTTACAGATTGATTCTGATCAAAGATTCGCCTTTTTTCACTTCATGTGTTCCATCAAATGTGTCAGGTCTTGAAGTGAATTATTTTGAGGCATGATATTTCCAGTAATTAACATTTCATTCAATGACTTGAACCATTGAGTATTCATTCATCCTCAATAATACTTTGTATATATTCAATTAAAGTGTAATTTCTATAACTAGAAAATAGTCATAGATTGTAACCCGTACGATAAGATCCTATTATTGTCAATAGTTGAAGCTGACAACTATACTTTGGGAAATACGCTTCAATTTCTTAGATATATAATCGATGTCATGATCATCTCGAAAGAGATAACCACTTGGATTATGTTGCACCACATAGTTTAACACTTACAATAATGATAATCATGAGCTCCCCACAAATCAAACATTTGTACGAGAAGAGGAGCCTGAGTAAGATCTATAGAGTTTTCATTCATTCAACAGGATTCTTCCGATATTCAAATTCACCAAACTGCATCTCAATCTGTTCAAGAGTTTTGGGCGTATTACCCAGTTGAATGTGTTACCAATTGAATAACAACTACCACTACCCACTCAGGTCCTATCAGAGGATTTCGTTCAGTCCAAACATTTATTGCAATTTGTATCTTGAAATCAAATTTCCTACTCTTACTTCTCGATATCATCATTTGTGAGATTATGTGTACCAATGAATACTTTTTATCGGTAAAAAGTGAATTTGATGAGAACGCAAATTCTGTTAATGAATAAGAATTAATTTTCATGAGTTCTTCCCTTCGAATAATAAATGAATCACTGTCGAGGAAGTTTATCACTTATTAGGCTAGTGCAGTCTAACAGATTCATCACTCTTGAATAACGTTGTGTGTGATTTTTACTTGATATTTTCTTGAATATGGTTGTAATCGTTCCTTGTTATGTGAAATTGGTTCCGACTTCTATTGTCGAATATCAGGAGACTCGGTAGCTCAGATCGAGAAACATCAGATTTCTGATAGGTCGTGATTTAAATCCTACAAGTTCCGTGTTTTTTATTTCGACCACGGAATTATCAATATATGAACTATTTGGTTTCAAATAAAAATCCAAAATAAGATTTATAGTGTTGGGAATTTTTTTGCATCATTTTCTTTGGTGTTTTTCACACTGCCTAATAGACACACATCGTAGTCATAGTACGTGTAAGTGTGCAGTGTTCTTTCCGCAAGGAATGGTCATTACTCTCTCTGATGGCTCATGACACGCCTCTGGTTCCTATGTTATATCTCTGTATTATGACTGATTGAAAGTATCGGCTTTTCAGTAAAGTTTCGACCAATTCGATTCGCCATTTTACCATTTTTTTTATTATATCAACCTACTTCATTCTTCCATAAACGGTTTTAGTTGAATCAGATTGTGATCAACTGATAAACAAATTGCAGGTGACAGGATTAGACTGCAGTGTGTCATGACGAAAAGTGTTGAACGACGAAGTTTTCCCTGCTGCAACACCACGAATTGATGGAATATTGATTGAAAGGATACTGTGGATATCAACCAAGGTTGATAAGAATCGTGCAACATAATTCCAGGTGTACTTCTTTCAGAAGAATTGACTTTCTATATTAAATGCGAAGATATTCATAGATCTAAGTATTGCCGATAGGTATGTAATGAGGTTACTATATAATTTTAACTTTTTTGTTCAAGAAATACTGTGATCGAAATATGGAAGACTGTTATTTATTAATGTTCAGTAGATGTTTGTTCGCTGAGATGAGTTCTGGCAGTCCCTAGATTTAGACAAATACTATAAATATTAGAGATGAATCGTATCTTAATATTCAATTATTATGTGCTTAACTTGTTCATATGATGACTTTTCATCGAGCAAAAGAGACAAATATCATTGGAATTTTGAAATATTCTATCGAGTTGGGAAATAGAATAAAACTTCAATTGGGACAGAATTGATCTCATTTATCATCATTCAAATATAATGGCTGAAGTGTTCAACATGAAATATAATTGAACACCAATGTATTACCTTCAATCATCGTGTAAAAATTCATGGAAATATACTTTTTTGTTGAAATATCACCCTCAATCCATTTCAATTGCCTAATGCCTTTTTGTCACCTCTACTCAACTCTTCGTCACCTATGTGGATTATGACCTACCCCAGATAGTTTGAAATGTTAGTATTTTTCTTATTTGTGAATCCAGAAAGTGTTGATCAAATAACTTCCTGAAATACATTGATCTTTGAAATGCTTGGTACTGTTAAGTATGAAATCAACTGTTCTGTAGTTTGGACCTGTTTGAAGTGCTCTCGGGTATACAACACCCCACGTTTAAGTGTGTTTGTTGATGAAAACGATAGTTCCAGGCCTCACTATTTTTATTCTGTTGTTTCGGTGATGTTTCTTGTTGACCAAAATAGAACAAGTTCGATTTCTGTTTTTAAAAATGAATGAATAATCTATTGTAATAAAATTATTCGTTTATCTGCTAATACGGTAATTGAAGAAGGCATCAGAAAATGAAAAAAAAAATAATGAATTCAAGAGGAATTTAAGATGGGGTAGATATGGTAAACCCCTGGTATCTTTTCGGTTATAAGTTTTGGGGTGGGTAACGCAGGGTTGATATCATTAAAAAAGAATTTCATATCGTTCAAAGCAAACGATTAGGTGAAATGAAGTATTAGTCAGTCCAAGAATATGGAAAAAAACATTGATGCACTTACCGGAAGGCGAAAATGCAATAAGAATGAAAGATCGAATGGCAATATTGGTTTTGGAACCATGGAACTTTTGTGTGACGTTCATGCATTATGTTTTATGTCGATTCTGGAAAAACCCGCGAATACTCATCAGAACCCTGAACAAACTTCCATTATTTCAATATTCATGAGAAAGGCATTTCGATATTCAGACCCATGTTTGGAGTAGTTATTTCGATTAAGTGCTTGTTATAACCTTCATTATCAGCTTCGAAATCAAAAAAACGATTCGTACTGTTGGTGAGTCATAGTTTTGTGATGGATAAACGATTTCTTGCATTCGTTTTTCATCCCAATAAATAGAGAAATTGCTTTATAATAGGACGTGTTTCATGTGGGGGAAACTGTTTTCAATTGATACAGCAACTTCAGATTAGAAATCTGCCATTCTACACCTGCATAGATTTCAATATTTTTATTCGCAATTTATTCAGATTGTGTTAGGTTGATAACCCACAACAACTACGGACGAAAAAATATATTGTCATAAAAAACACCTGTGATATAGTTTCTTGATTGATCTGAACAAATATTTGATATAGAAGATAAGAAAAAGAATAAAAAGAAAAATACTTTCAGTTTGAATTCCTCACCTGATTTAAAACAACTTTCTCGTCCAATAATATATAATAATAATTTCGTTCACTACAATATTCAAATACAATGATGGGTACAAAGTGGAAGTGAATGAGGAACCTTTGCGATAAGTGCAAGTACTTTATGGCCGACAACACATAGATGTACCTACACCAGTGGCGGATCCACGGGGGGAGGTTTTCGGGTCCGGACCCCCCCCCCATTGGGAAATTAAGAGATTTTTTTTTCAATTTTCATCGGCTCATAATTTCCAAATTTTGTTAGGCAACGAAAAAACGTCACATTTAAACATAAGTGAATTTTCATTTTTTAACAACCAATTTCATCAATTTATTCAATTCAATAATCCTCCAATTCCTAAAAAAATAATTCTCAAGAATTAAAAATAGTACAAACAAGATCTGGATTGAATGTTACCCAAACAAACAAACAAATTCCGCTTGAAATTTTTAGACTCACCGATTGTTCTTTCCTTTTTTTTTTTTTTCGTTCAGTCGGTTCAGACGCTGGATCAAGACGAGTAAAATATGAAAATAGAGTCCTCTTCATGTTGTAGGTTCAAAATAGAATGCTTTTTTTTTAACTATAAAATTGCGATTTTTCTCGATGACACTTAAAGAAAATTGACACTTGTCAGGCTTATCGAGGAAAAGTTCGAGAAATTTCTGACAGTGCTGCCATTGGATCCTTTTTGGCGCAGTATTTGAAAAATTAGACTTGTTACATTTTTTATGAGTATTGTGTATGCCGGTAACGATTTGAATATAATATGTATGAGTAGAATATGCTGTTGATTAGGTTAAATCAATTCGATTCGATTTAAAAAAATAAAAGTTGCAAACCTACTTTACCTCCTGGCCACACCTTCAAATTTTGCTCATGTCAATCCCTTTTATAACTTTTTTTTGGATCTTGACTAGTTGTTGCTATACGGTAGCTCATAATTTTCTGTTATATATATATAATAACAACTAACAATAAAATTTGAGATAAATGACTTCCGAAATTTGCGATGGAGAACTCAGGGTCTTTGATAGCTCAGTGGCAGAGCATCCGTCTAGAAAACGGAAGGTCGTGGGTTCGAATCCCGCTCGAAGAAGTTAATTTTTCTCAAATTCTTATGATTTGTCTGAATGCCGCTATAATTTCATTCCATTGTTAATCACACAGACACTAATACTTCTATCGTATATATATATATATATATATATATATATATATATATATATATATATATATATATATATATATATATATATATATATATATATATATATATAAATTTTGAGTTAAGGACCCCCCCCTTGACCTGATACTGGATCCGCCACTGATGTACACATATAAAACCTCATACTTTATAAGAATACTCTGGAGATTGGCTCGAAATGGCCAGATTCAAGACTATCGATTAACAGTTTCTTTTGTCATATGCAGCTCTCTTTTTCTAGCAATTAGTACAATGCACAAACTACACTACACAACATCAGTACCTCAAAGAATGAATTGTCTCGAGAAAATTGCATGCATCAAGTATGGTGTGGTGGAATTACCATGAAAAATGTAACATTTGATAAAAGTTATAACAATGAGATATAAAATGTTAGACGTGAAATATAAGAGTTCGATTAAGTGTATGTAAGTATGCAAGATGTGGAACATATAATGTACAATGTAGAACGAAAGAGTTTGAACCATAATAAACGTAGATAATAACAATACGAATATAAATGAATGATGAACAATTACATTTCAATGAAAATGATGATGCACATCATACGAGATGATACAGTGTGTATAGCAATATAAATGGAGGAGATTAAAAATAATAACAACAAGAGTATACGAAACATGTCTATTTTATGTATACATATATATATATATATATATATATATATATATATATATATATATATATATATATATATATATATATATATATATATATATAAAGCGAAGGGTAGTCTTGACTGACTAGTTAAGGAGAAATACGGAATGTTGTTTGGGGATGCAGTCAAATTACTGGGCTGTTGTTTAAAGAATACTCTTTGTTATCTGGTCTATTCTCGAAAGATCAGATAACAAAGAGTATTCTTCAAACAACAGCCCAGTTATTTGACTGCATCCCCAAACAACATTCCGTATTTCTATATATATATATATATATATATATATATATATATATATATACGCTATTTAAAAGAGAATCAATTAGGAAAATGCATTTCTAGCTGGAATTTGAATTCAGGAATTTCGAATTTATGAATTCAGCTCATTTCTTCGACTTTGAAGGATGTGCTTCTCCAATGCTCCTTCGAAGCTGTCGATATTTACTTTAGATTTTATTATGTCAGGTATGTCATTGTATAATTTGGGGGCGAAATAAGTATACGAGCGTTGAGCTACGACCGTAACCAGTGAAGGTGTAACAAAGTGATTCCTCTGGTGAGTATTATACTGGTGAGAGGGGAGCAGTGCTGTATGTTCGGTTTTGTGGTATTCGATACTGATGGATGAAAAATACAATTATTTCAATAAATACTTAGCGATAAGGCTGTTAATGTTAATGCATTGGATCATTTGGGAAGCGTCTTCTTCAGTGGAGTTTTCCAGTTGCTTTCCCATTTAACTCTGTGGCAATATTATCTGGATTTACTTTCACTCTGTCCAACTCGTGCACTGCAGTCGAATACATCACTCCCACCAGGTACTTTGCACGGTTCCAATAGGGGTATATCACTATTGAAGGCTTAGACCAATTTCAGACGGGCCATTGTCTGAAGCCGAAGTCGGCTACAAAAAGGCCGAACGTTTAAAACTCATGTAACGGCAGCTGTGGTCTAGTGGACGACAGGATGCCAACATTTTTGCTGCCAACTTCGCTTGCAAAACGTCGCACGTCTGAAAGCGGTAGAATGGAATGACACTCTGATGATAGCAAGAGATAGCAATAGCAGGAGACAAAAGTCGAAGGAGTTTGCTTGTTATGCTGGATGCGGATGCTTGCATCTCAAACAATTCGATTGATATGGATCGCGCCTGGCTGCCACTCTTGAAATACATACGTCAAATCTCAATTAGAAATAGAATAGAAATAGAATATTTGTGGAATATTTCTGAAAACGAAAAGGGATTTTGTTTACGAAACGTTACAGATGAGTATTTTGATAAATATCAGTAGTTGCATTTTATTGATAAGCAAATTTGAGAAATACGAGCAGTTGCTGACTGAGAGAACGTCTTTCATTCAGAGGGAACTGTTTTTCAATTGATGCAACAACTTATCGGGGTGGATTCAAAATTTTATAATGTATAAGGTACTCAAATTTCATTGACCACATTTACTCCTCTCGTAGATTTATTTTGGACTATTTAGTGGATATATCATCACAAAGAATTAATATTGTAGTCTATCAAATTTTACAGTGGAAATGAAAGCAGTTTCAACGATTTCGTAATAGATTCAACTTCGGTACAAAGTTCCTAATGTTTTATCTTTACTTCAGTGGAATACCGGCTACTTCAGTAATTAAATATGTTTATCGGAGAAAGAGTTCATCAAAGAAATAAGCGTTCAATATTCTTTGATGTTAATTATGCGTTTTACCAACCGCATTATCCATTTACAACTGCTGATAGGCGTATTTCAAACTTAAATATAATTGAAAAGTAACTCCGAATAGTGGAGTTATTTCCATATCAGGTCCGCACTTGGGAGAGACTCTACACAGCAATACGAATTGCATCATAGGCTGGAAAACTCAGTTGTGATTTATCTGCATGGAATTGAGAGAAATCGAGTTTTCATATTTTCGATGGAAGTCATGTCGAAAGTAGATTTTCAAGTCCAAAGAAATTTTCAAATATGCTGGTTTTTCACTTCCATGATTTTCAAGTTATTCTCACAATGTCACTTATACCCTTGTATTTCTTGCCCCTTCAATTTATTGAAAATGCAGGCAGTTTCTCACCAATTCGGCGAGTCCAAGGAGTAAATTCGTCACGACACTTCTAATATCACTTCTGAACTGAAACTATTCGAAGATATATTTTGAATATGAGGTCAGAGGAATATCGCGATAAAGAAAAATTTTCTGTATCGCTTACCAAATTCACATTGAATATATGGACTCTTTTTAGATATCAATTTTCCAATATCGAACAACAAATCGTCATCAGAGACAAGCATTGGGTCGACGTCTCAACTTCGATATTGTCCAAGAATCGTAAGTTTGGATAGAAAACAAACTCCGTTGAGTGTACTCGATGGATAGCAAGTTGCTACTGAATATATGGATCGAATTACTCAATATCCTTCCACACACATGACCACACAGTATTCTTATGGTGGGCAGATCAGATATCAACAAGAAAATGAAGTCATTGAAGAAGGAGTACGGCCCCGTATTATCTATTGTATAAAAGATGTTTTCTGGCGTTCATTCAACATATTCGAAGAGAAATGTATTTCGAAAGGATTCGCTTCTCATTGGTGACACTCAAATTATGCGGGAATAATCCTGAAGACGGCTATGGTAAATCGCAAACTTTCGTTTATTCATTGAATATGACATGTGCCATTGCAATGATATATTTGTTGATCATGAAATTTATTGAAAATCGAGAAGTAACGACCATTGAAGTTACTAATGGTGTGACTACCTTATTTTTGTTTTCCCATGTAAGTGAAACTTTTTATGATTAATCTGTAGCATATTACTCGTTTACAAAACCGCTACACGTGTTTTACTTCACAATAGCTTCTTCAGGCGTGTTATTGTACCAGTACTATAACCAGTATAATAACACACTTGAATGAGCTTTTGTATGATGGAACACGCGGAGTAGATGATCAAATAATGTGATCCAACACAATTTGCATGTTTCGGGCTTTGACCCTCATCATCTGTTGGTTGACGAGGTACTCGTATCCAAAACGAATTATGACGAATAACTGGGGAATTTGATAGGAATCGTGGTTCAAAGGCAAATAAGTGAAACCACTTAGGGCCAGTTGTATGAAGCATAGTTAACATAGTGTTTAGGGTTAACCCATGATCGAATCTATTTGAGTGTTGTACGAAACGTAGTCAAGGATTATTTTGGTTAACCCATGAGTTAACTATGCAATTTTCTGAACCACCAAAAATGGTGGTTTAACTAAAGTTCATGGAGTTAACTTCAAATTTTGATATGACATATAACCTATAATTTCACAAATTCTTTCTTATTTACAATGGAAAACATGGATTATTTTGATGAGTTAACGGATGATGAGGATTCTCTAGAATTGCTAAGAGAAGTAGAAGGAGGTTTATTTACTTATATAGGTAACTTTTGTACCTTGAGATTTTATACTTGGGTTTCTGTAGCCAGAATTAATTACAGTCTGTTTTTGTCCAACAAAAAAGGGCCAAAGCAAGAGACCACTGTAGACCGCTGTTTATAGAATATTCAGTTGTATATGAAAGTAAAAAAATATATAACCATCTACCGGAATAGTTAAAAGAATTGAAAAATCTTAAGCACTTCAGAAAAGCAGTAAAGGACTTCCTCATGCCAAAAGCATACTACGACCTGCAGGAATACTATAATGAACATTTCTGACCTAAAATAGAAGTTTTTACATGTTGTATGTGTTTTGGCGAAATTACTTATTTGTAATGAACTGAACTTATTGTTTTCCATTTTTCTAACCTTAATTTTATTAATAATTATTTTACAATTATTATTTCAATTCATAAATTACATTTTATACTTTGAATTATATACCTACTTATATATTTACCTGTACATATTAACATTTCATTTTTATATATGAAAATATGGATTATACCACAAGTTATTGTACTCATCGCTTTGTCAATAAGAACTTATTCTAGGACAATAAAGCACAGTTTTGATTGATTGATTGATTCTTGGTTAAAAAAAACGTTCGGATTTTTCGAACTAGAATACCTAATTCATTTTGAAAAGTGGACGAAAAATGAATTTTTTGTTGGATTTAGAATATCAAAAGGCACTGCAAGGGAAGTTTTGAATCGAATCTACATTGTATCGCCTACCAAGAGGTTAGTATTTTGGTACTACCTACATAAGGAAATTCATTACCCATAACAATTGTTTTTCAATTTATAGAATATATATAACATTAAGATATTTTGCAACTGGTTCCATGCTAATTGTTGCCGGTGATTTCTCTGGTGTACACAAATCAACTGCAAGTAGAGTAGTGTATAGAGTATCACGAGCTATTGCCCAATTAAAAAATGTTTATATCAAAATGCCAGAAACAGAGGAGGAAAAATCTGAAGGACACTTGAATTTCTATGAAGTAACAAAATTTCCAAAGTGCATAGGTGCATTGGATTGTACCCACATAAAAATACAGTCGCCAGGAGGTGATACAATCGGGACATTTCGTAATCGAAAAGGATATTTGACTCTTGACTCTTCAAACGAACTAAAATTTGGGGTTCGCTATTTTTCTTGATCTGCCATGAGTTTATTTCGAAGAGAATACGAGATAATGAGAATACCCAAAACAAGATCCACTATAAACTCCTCAAATGACGCTTTCGACTTTGACATTAATTTGACATAAGTACCAATAATTTTGAATAAATGCATATATGTTACTAGAAAGTGGTATTACCAACATACAAATATTAATTTGACTGTGGTTCAGCTGATCACATCCTGATCTTCTTTCGTACAACGATTGATTGATTTGACTATGGTCAATATGTGAACCTGGTTCAGTTGACCAATTGGTTAACTACGTTACATACAACTGGGCCTTAGGGGTGTTACATCCCAAGAAATTATGGTCATTTTGGCCACGTTAACTAACAACTGAGTTCGCAGAAGTAATGACAAACACTCTCAGAGTGGTATCGATGATCTAATCCTCGAATGCATCATGATGCAAATAGAGAACAGAAATCAGGAAAATGACAGTAGTTCATGAAATTGTCTGATCCATTACTATGTTCATTCAAATCGAAATGCCAACGACAAGACAGCTGGATGTTTTCTGTCTGATGGGATCGCAAATCAGCAACCATTGCTGGAAAATATCCACTCTATCACAGGACACCACGGCACGATTCAAAGAAATTAGAAGACATATCGCGGAGACATACAACGAACCAATATTAGCATAAATCAACAAAATCAACGGGCAATGTACGAAAACTCCTCAGGATATAAAAAGTACCCATAATCTCAAATGGAAGTCTTCGATTGGATGTATCTCGGGAGCTGAACAGCAACAAGGTATTCAAAGTCGTGAAGATGAGCTCTCATCTACTCACAACGACAGATGAAAGGTCTGAACTTTACAATTACATCAGAAGCAATACCCACATTGGAAATAATCAGCACCGTGGAATCAAAATGTTGTCTCATCGATCAAGTTCAGGCAGGGGATTTCAGATGGAAGATAAAAAAAGCAAAATGAACGCGGCCCAAATCCGACATCCAACATCAGTCGAACAGAGCATCAAACACTGATCAGTTCACAAAGAGGTGATACTATCAAAATTCTACCCGCAGATGAAGGAAACACTACAAGCGGGAAATCGTCAAGTCTCTGATTGATCGGGCAGTCAATCTCAGCAATACAAAAAAAAGTTTTGACAGGGCATTGATTAACATAAGGAAGGATCTTCAGAAAAACGGCTGCTCGAAGAAGTTAGTGGATCAGACATTGGGCCGGACGAATCAAAGTTCTTTCCATCCCCTACGTGAAATGACTTCCAGAGATAAGGTACTAGAAGAAGGAATACATCTTCAGAGTCTGTTTTCGATCAGGTAACATAAACTAGCTTTCAAAAACTCGATTATTGAGAATAAGCAGCGACACCACCAACTGCGTTTCCCAGATACCATGCGAGTGCGGCGAAACCAGAAGAACATTGGAATTGAGAATGTGCGATCACAAGAAGAATACACAACGAAGAGAAACCACAGAATCTAAAATTTTTGGGCAAACCATCACAGCATTAAATGGTCTGAAGCCGAGGTCATACTCAAAGAGGAGCAATGGTTGAAGAGAAAACCTAAGGAATATATTTTCAACAGCGATTCTCTCAGTCACCCCAGATCATAAATCCGGAATGTGTGATAACCACTCATCCGAAGGATTGCCCAACTTCGACTCGATGAACGAGAATCTTGAGCTAATACATGCATTTCCCTCAAAAACAAACGATTAGCGCGCCTTTTCAGGCATAGGCGTGGAGAAAGGAATTCATTGTTTGGCAGAATTGTTGTTCATCGAATTCGTAACACCACCTTCTCTGCTGAGGTTGTTCGCCCCGAACAATATTCGTCTGATAATTTAATGTTGTAGTGGCTCAGTCTTTCGATATGAACGACTTTCGGCTTATTTCGAAGTGACAGTTGGATCTGGTCAACTAGGTCGTTCATTTGCTTCTTACCAAATGAGGTTCTTCCTAAGGACGCTGTAACATAGGACTCCATCTTTTTATTTTTTGCTGTGGCTGATATAACAAGACTGCATAACCCTATTTGAAGCTTATCGGCATCGAATTCTTGTCGAACCTGATCTTCATCCTGTCATTGGTCATCTGCAACTTCGACCTGGCAGAGTCGTGGGCAGTCCTCGAACTCTCCTTCAGGTCCTCCACAGAGTCTGGCAGCGACACATTTTCGGTTTCATCAGATCCAACTCTGCCAAACATCAAGTCGATTGAAAGTCTCAACTCCCTACCAGTTAGCAACATGGAGGGTGTGTACCCGTTGGCTTCATGTTGAGAACTCCGGTACGCCAAAAGAAACAGCTTTTCCCAAACATTTCGGTTTTCCGTCACGAACATTGACAAGTGATTGTTGATCGTACAGTTGTATCTCTTGAACATTTTGTCTGACTGGGAGTGCAGAGCTGTTGTCCTGGTTTCCTTCATCTCTAGCAGGCTCATCATCTCCCTCAGAATGTCTGATTCGAAATTACTGCCCTGATCAGAGCGAATTTCAGAGGGTAGTTCATGCCTGGAGATTACATTTTGCAAAAGAGCTTCAGTCACCGTTTTCGCTACTTGGTTGGGTAAAGATACAACTTCTGGCCATTATAAAAAGTAGTCTATAACGACCCATCAGGTACTCATTTCAACAAGTTGTCAAGAGATATGTTCCCAGTATGTCAGCTATGATCCTAACAATAGGGAAATCTGATAGGAACAGCCTCAATTTTCCCCCGAAGCTTGTTTTGGGACCCTTCAGAGAAGAACACATGACGCATCTTTTGCATCGTTCTTTCACATTTTGGCCATAGTTTATCCAGTAGTACCTCTCACGTACTCTAGTCTAGTCACTCCAGTGTCCTACGGAATGGCTATCGTGAGGTTCTTCAAGCACTTCTGGTACATAAGCTCCAGGGATAATCGTCCGATAATGGACCAGTTTTCCATCGGGGCTTTCCCATTTTCGAGTGATAAATTCGTCTCCGAGACTCAGCGAGTCCCATTCAGGCGGTAGTCTTCAACTGGTTGGTCATGTTTTGAAATCTCCTGCAACTGCAGTTCTGTACCTTTATGGATCCACTCCCGGATTATTTTCAGGTCTGGGTTATGTTTCTGTTCGTCCCTTACCGTATCCATTGTCAGACCATTTTCTTTGTCATTCACAGCCTTCGTGATTTGTTGCACCCTTTTTGTAGGTGGAATTACCTTGGTGCGTTTTGTGACTCCGGACGAACATTCATCGTCGTGCGTGGGCTATCCTTTTTCTGTCTCCTGGCGCTGGCACAACTTGCAGCCCTTTCCCAGGCAAGGTCTTCTTGAAAGACTGTCTGCGTTCCCATGGCTTCGTCCTTCGCGATAGCATATCTCCAAGTCGTATATCTGCAGTTTGTCTAGCCATTGTGTGAGCTGTTCCTCAGGGGTCTTGAAGTTGAAGAGCTACTGCAACGCCGAGTGGTGAGTTATAACGAGAAATTTCCGGCCGTGAATGGTAGTGTTCTACGGCTTTGACAACTACTGCAAGGAGTTCCTTTTCAGTCACGCATGAGTTTTTTTTCTGTTCCCCCAATGTTTTGCTGAAATAGCCGATAACGATGTCCTCGTCGCCCTGCACCTGAGATAAAACGGCTCCCGAACCATACTGGGAGGCATCCGTGTCAAGGATGAAAAGACCGTCTTTTACGCCAGCGGTGGAGCAGTAATCAGGTTTCTCTCGAGGGTACTGAAAGCTTGCTGACACTCTGTTGACCAAGAAAAGGGTAATTTCTTCTCCGTCAGGGTGTGCAAGGGTCTCGCTATCTGTCTGAAGTCGGTAGTAGCTGCAGAGTCCCAAAAAGCTTCTGAATTCGTACTTGTTCTTCGGTACGGGCAATTCCTGTACTGCCCTGATGTTCTCCGGATCGGTCGCAATATCCTTTGAGGACACCTCTTGTCCTAGAAGTTGGATCCAGGATGAAAGAGAATGTATTTCTTGGGGTTCAGCGGCAAGTTGGCATCCTTCAGTCTGCTGAAGACATCTTCAAAATTGAACAGGTATTCTTTAACATTTTCTCCCGTGACAATAATGTTGTCTAGGAAGAGAAGGTGCCACATTCATTAATCTTTCGGATGTGACAGGAGTGTTACAAAGTTTAAAAGGCATAACTTGACCGTGGTACAGTTGATTGCCAGTAGGAAACGCCGCACACAGGCGAATTTCGAAGAAATCGTGGTCAGAATCATAATATTATTGTTCAGATTTTTTGGGAATTATGATGCGTAATTTATTTATTTGTAACGTTGGTACAATAACCGATACGTCTCATGAAACAGTTATCATTCCTTTTGATATGTTATCGATTTGAACTTAATGTTTGTGGAAGGTGGATGTTAGTGATTGCAGTGTAGTAACTAATAGTTATTTTCGTGTAATTTATTTTTGAGCTCGTATGGTGACATATAACTAAATTGATATGGAGCTTGTTGCTAGAGGTAAGTAGAATATTTGTTATATATACAGTTTTTTCAATTCATATTAGCTGTTGAGGCTGCTGTAAATAGGCGCTTTTTGAGTTATCTTTTTGTTGTAGGTTCGCAGTCTAGGAACATTTTATTTACATGAAATGAACTAGTTGAGTTCCTAAGGAATTGTCCATCGCCAAATCTCCAAAAAAAGTGTACTAACCTGCATGAAGAAATGAGAAGAGCTACGTGAAGTACGGAATTATCAGCGGAAAATTTTTGTTCGCACTACAAAATCAAATGGAATGCGTCATCTAGAATTTACCGGGCTTTTCAGAATTGAATTCAGTATAGCTAGAAATCAGGATTGAATTTTTCTGTAATCCAGAACCATTTCCGATTGGCAAGTGAAGTGGAAAACTACCGGCAGTTATTTCTGGAGTTAGTGGAAGATCAAAAATAAGAAAAACTGATGAGGCCCCGCCATCACAATACAGTCCTCAAGAATTAAGCTATGCGGCTCAAATGAAACTCCAAGCAGAAGGAAAACCAGATTCTGCAGCTCTCATGAAAGACATATTATTTTCTACGCCCACCCGTGCGACAAAATACAAAGAAGCCTACGCGAAAATTAGCCAAACTTTTAATTCCACATTCTTCTGACAAAGCCTTATCAATAGTTGATGAAGCAAAGTTAACAAAATTCCAGTATAATATCATGAGAAATGCAGCCAGAGATAACAACAGTAATATTTATCCCAACTACAAAGCTGTTACAGCAGCTAAAAAAAAAGTATTTTTCTGAAAATTTGTTATTACTGAATCAAACACTGAAGCACCTTTGCAAAATTCATAGGATCATTTGAGGCTCTAAAAGAGGTTGTGGAGGAAATATCCCCCAATGAAATATGCGATATTCATCTGATTACCAAATGGGGTTGTGATGCTAGCTCTGGCATGAGCGAATACAAACAAAAATTTTCTGACCCCAGCATTTCTGATGCAAATTTTTTTCTGGCTTCTCCTATTTCTCTGCAGCAAGTGTCAGGTGACCCAAATTCCAACATAAAATGTGTGGTGTAGCTGAACCCTCGCTCATCGTTTCCAAGGTTTTGAATACATATACGAATTTAATTGGTTCACTACAGATATATGAGTGAAGGAAATGGAATACATCTATTATCAAATATCATCCTCAATTGCGTCCACACTTAAGGTTGAGAATAACAATATTTTTGTCGAATATATCTTATAATTGATCATGATAGATGGGAAAATAAGTAATGCTGTCTCTGAAAATTCGTCAATATAGGAATGCTACCTGTGTGGGCTTACTTCCAAGGATTTCAACAAAATTGATCTGGTTATTGACCCCATATATTATTCACATTCTTCAATGGTTAGTTTTCAATTGAATCGGACCATAATCATAAAGCTCGTCTACCATATTGGGGTCTAGGTAAATTATTCGAATACAGTTTTTCGAAGAACAATGATCAGAATACAATTATTCGAAAAACAATTCTTCGAAGAGTAATTCTTCGAAGATAACAATTATTCGAAAGCAATCACTCGAATTCGAAAACAAATTTTAAATTGCGTATTAATAAAAATATCAAATGAATCGAAATGAACCAATACGGCGCCATCTGCCCCCCAGAAAATATCGTTTGTTTTCTGCAAACGAGTGTGTGATTGGTCAAAACTTGTGTTAGCCACCCAGACATCACGTGATCTGGAATGCCTAATGTGACTATCGTAACCTAAACCAACCTTACTAACCTATCAGCCTAAACAAATTTCAATTATAAACTTTCAAATGATGTTTGAAAAAATTTGCGACCTAATCTAACCCAACCTAACTAACCTAACCAAACCCCAACCAACCTACCCTAATCTTTCGAAAACTAACCTTGCCAACCTTAGCTAACTAATCAACTAACCTACCGCTACCTTTACCTCTTTCTATCTATTTTCAATATATTAAACTAAAATAATTTTCGGATAATTTTTTTCGAATAATTGTTTTCGAAAAATTGTACTCTTCGAATAATTTTTATATTCGAACAATTGCATTCGAATAATTGTATTCGAATAATTGTTTTCGAATAATTGTTTTCGAAGAATTTACCGGCTACCACCATATTGGAGTCGCCATTTTGTTTTCCTCTCTAAAAAAAATCATGATGCATTGTCACCGGAATTATGTTCATCTGCCAAATTTTGAGTTAATCGATTCACTAAAAGTGGTTCGAAATCAAGTCCAAAAGAGTCGGTTACAAACAAACATACGAGTGAAGCTAATATAAAGTGTGTGAAAATAAAATGAGTATAGACTTATAAACATGTACCACCTTGTACGCCCATTTTACTGAAAAAAATTAAAAAATACCCGTCCGAATAAAATGAAGGATATTTTGTCCACGATTTCTTGCAAATTCGCCTGTGTGCGCCGTTTTCTCCTTATTGTCGGTGCGGACCGCTACCTTATTATAACAACCACTTTTCAGGTGCAAAGTTGAATACATCCACAATTGGCAAGCACGTTCAGGGTGTTGTTTTTTCTGGGTAAAGAGTAGATGTCTTTTATGTGACATCATTGACTTTCCTGTCGTCCACACAGAATTTTGTTGATTCATCTTTATTGGTTACCATCATTGAAGGCGACGACCAATGACTATTGGAATCCTCTATCACCCCTTCTTGTGATATTTCCTCCGTGATGGCTCCTTCCTGTTTACTGAATGGCAGTCGCCTTGATGACTGTCGGATGAGAGCAGCATTACCGATGTTGATTCGATGTTGGACGAGATTCGTACGGCCTGTAATCTTCCCTTTCGAATAATTCGCCTTCTTTCTCCAGAAAGTTCTTTGCCTCCTTTCGTTCATCCTCCGATAGGTGGCTCTATGAGATCCCGAGAGTGGCTATGAGTTCTGCCAGAAGTTTCTTACTGTTAAAGGCTGGGGCTTGCTGTTCAATTTTAATAATTTTTGCAACAGGTTCGCATACTCCGAAAACCTGTTTCTTCTTGAGTGTGATCCTGTTATCCTCTGGATTAGCCATTCTCAACTGAACGTTCTGCTCGCAGTTGGGTGGGATTCTGGAATCTTCTGCTACCACAAATTTAAAGGTTTCAAATTGTTGGTCGGAGATATCATCTCCTCGGTTCCGACAATTAGACTTCTGTCCTTCATATCGACAAAGAACCCACGGGCAGTCATGATGTCAAATTCAAGGATGAACTCTTCGACGATATCAGCCACCACGACATCAGCTTCTGTTCCCAAATTTTCAAGTCCAATCCTGACTTGACTCTCTCCGAACACGGTGATTCTATCTTCAGTGACTGTTTCCAAAATAGGTGTCCCCATAGTTGTAGTAACCATTAATCGCCCGTACTGAGCGAAGTTTTCCGGACCTCTCTTTTTTTTTCGGGTGCCGTACGACACCAATTTATTTCTTCCTTAGACATCTGTCCAGCCCGGTAGTAACGTTTCGAATGCCCTTCTCTGCCACATTCGGTCGTTGGCAGGTACTTTGGTTTGACGAGCGTTTCTCCAAAGTATCCAGCTTCTTGACCAGTGCCGCGAGGATTGTACTCAGGCTCTCTTCGTCTTTTTCAGTGATGGTCTAAACTTTTCGCAACTGTCAGGAAGCATTCTTGGCAGCTTCGAACTCAGGAGCAAAGATGAGATTTTATTTCAGGGTGCGGTGACGTTCCAGCTTTGAGGCCTGCTGCAGTTCGATGTCATCGACCCTGTCGATGAAGCTGTCAACACATAACTGGTTGCTGAATTCGTCTGGTGCTTCTGGTAGGTGAATCTGATCAGTCTCTCAATATCACCCCTATATTCTTGCAGAGAATATCTGATGTTCCTTGTGTTCTCGACTTGAGCTGGCTCTGGCATACACACTTCAGGTACTGACTGTCATACCTAACGTCCATAGCTGACACGACTGCTCCATAATCCCTTTACTTCTCAACTGGGGTGACTTGCAATATTTCGGATGCTTTTCTCAAAGCCTCAAAGCCAGCATGCGGGCTGTCGCTTTATCCTCTCCATTCCAGCCATTGCTACTTGCAGCCACCTCAAATTGCCTCTAGTTGATATTCCATGGAGTATCCCCATCGAAAGTGCCTCCACTTTCGATTTGATCACGCATTGGTTAAGAAGAGCCATAGTAGGCGACACAGTATAGTTGGTTCTTGCCTTCTGCCTCTCGAAGCGGAGGATGACTTATAAGATTTGGTGTAGAAGGTCCTTCTTCGTTTCATCGATCCGCCCCTGGAGTTTTTCTTCCGCTTTCTTGATTCGTTCCTGAAGCTGTTTTTTCATTTCCTTAACTTTTCTTGAAGTTTTTCTTTAATTTCCCCAAATTCTCTACTAACTTTGGTTCCTTTCAATAAGTTGGATACTCTAAGGAACATGTCTCTATCTCCTTTTCTCCGCTGTTCCTCGAAAGTGTTGGGAAAATTAATATATTACACACCAACAGTTTTAATAGCCTATAGTCCAGAAGCATTTGAATCTCTCTCGGGGTATTTCTTCTTGTTTGTGGAAGACATTTCAATGCATTATTCAAGACTTTCATTCTTCATTCTGAATTCAATTTTAGTGAATATTTTGAAACTTACCCTTCCGGGTATATTTTTGTTTCTACAGTAAATTCTCACCACATTAGCCAATAATGAAATTCTCAACATATCATAACACCACAGGTTTGGTGAATATGAATCGTTTGTTCTAGACCCACTTTCGTTTGATCCATGCAACTTTGTAGAGTTGCAGTGATACATTGAATTGTGATAAACGAATGTGAATGATCTTCCATAATCGGAGCGTGGTTGGAAAAGTTTGGTTAGGAACCGAAAATTGAGACTGTTTGCATTTAGTGTAATTGACTGTCTGTCTGATAGACGGAGAGCCAGAGCCCAAAAAATTTTCTGAATTTACTGAGCCTGTTTTTTTTTTATGGCTTATTGCAGTGGTTGTGTACACAAACATACTGCGGTCAGTCAGGCGAAACTGAGAACAGGTGTCTCAGGTACGCTATCGAACCTGCCGTATCTGCCGAGGTAATAAAACGAATTTAATAAAGCTGAAAATCGTTATACAGATTGTATATTGCATATACATAAAAGGTACAACAGTCAGTCAGCTGAATATGGGGACGGAGCTGGTCAGTCGGTCGCAATGTATGTACAAAAAATAAATACGGTGCAATTAATTCACTACACTTCAAAAATTTTGTGAGGGTATTGAATGCTATATAAAACATAAAAAAATTATCAGTTATCGATTTTGCGGGACAACGCCCGTCAGTCAGCAAAAATAGAAATGAAAATTTCGCGCGCGCGCTCGGCCTTGAAAGCGATTTTAAATCACGGCACAGCTCAGCTAAGCTGTGGTATCGGACTGAGCGCAGGTATACTCGTATGTAAGAGACCTATCTTGCTTGAAACCTGTCTGCTAGTGTACGCGTCCCAATAATTGACAACAATTCCGGCAATTATATCGTATATCGCAAAAAACATGCGAACATTTTTTCTGTAGAGATTCCTGCACTGACACCTCTCGGAAATAGTTCTGACAAGTGGCAGCCTATCAACCTACTGTGTAGGGAAAGTTGAGTCTGGTCTGAAACTATTTTCATTCAGATGATTTGATTCGTATCCAGTTCCAGTATCCAAGTGTATTCACCGTCTATGGAGAAAGAACATGAAACAAGTGTACGAGTTACATGCAACTTTCCAGTGTTGCAGCAACAAATTGCCTCATAGGATTCAGGTTTTCTGAATAGATGGAATGCAGTAAAAATAAATTGTCTGGTGAACTCAAATCGCACCTTGAAACTGCGGTTGCAGAGTATACAATTTTGTTCCGTAGTTTTCTTGGTTTGTAACCTACCCTAATCTGAAGAAATGAGATTGAATATCGGAATTTATACAAGTGTAGAAGGGCAGATTTTTGATCTACTTCCAAAAGTTGCTGGAAAAATAGTGCTTTCTGGATAGAACAAGTCCAATTACTCAGCAACTTCTCGTCATCTCGAATTTTGCCTATCAAAAAATAATAAGAAAAAATATATATATGAAAATACTTATCGTTGGGATTTCAGAAACTAGATCCGTTTCCGTTCTCAAAACTTATACTAAAATTCCTGTTTAAATGCAAATATCACCTGCTTGACAATTCTGATCGTTAGAGCGAAATGAATGAATTTGATGATTCGGAGCAAGAGTAAATTAAGCAAATATTAGTTGTAATAAATATTATCTAGGAGTATAATAACTGTTATATATTGTTATATGATTATTACTACATGGCCTACTCACTTATTTCGTTTATTAAATAATAAAAAAAAGCAAACCGCCCCCTGCGACGCCAAGCCCGTGCGAAATTTTCATTTCTATTTTTGCTGACTGACGAGCGTTGTCCCTCAAAATCGATAACTGATAATTTTTTTATGTTTCATATAGCATTTAATACCCTCACAAAAATTTTGGAGTGTAATAAATTAATTGCACCGTATTTATTTTTTGTACATACATTGCGACCGACTGACCAGCTCCGTCCCCATATTCAGCTGACTGACTGTCGTACCTTTTATGTATATGCAATATACAATCTGTATAACGATTTTCAGCTTTATTAAATTCGTTTTATAACCTCGGCAGGTTCGATAGCGTACCTGAGACACCTGTTCTCAGTTTCGCCTGACTGACCGCAGTATGTTTGTGTACACAACCACTGCAATAAGCCATAAAAAAACAGGCTTAGTAAATTCAGAGAATTTTTTGGGCTATGACGATTGGTCGAAATTTCAAACACATAATTATAATATGTCGATCTGAAATATCTCAAATGCTAAGACAAGCATTATGAAGGGGAGAAAATTGTGAAAATCTCGAAAGGATTTTTTTTTGTTCTTGGTGAATGTTCAAAGATGTTTTTCTATGAAATATATATATATATATATATATATATATATATATATATATATATATATTTATATATTTGATCGGCTAGGCTTCCGCGGTTAGAAATGTGCTGGCTGGAACTTCCGGTTGATCCGCGTCTGGAATGATTTACTTGTCTACGTTTCGGCTCCCATTTCGGAGCCATTTTCAAGACTTAGTGACCTTGCGTCTAGGTCTGAGTTTTCTTACTAGCTGGCTATCATCACTGGAGATCGAGGATTGAAGGTTGGTGGGATTTAAGGGTTCATTAGTGATTAAGGCAGGATCAGGGATCGGACGGTCATTGGGAGGTTCGAACGGATTAGTTCCCAAGTCGGAGTAAATAGAAGTATGTCGGACCAAGAGTGGTTTCCAGGTATTGGGGAGTCTTTGAGAGTCTTTGAGACGCGACGATTCTCAAAGACTCCCCAATACCTGGAAACCACTCTTGGTCCGACATACTTCTATTTACTCCGACTTGGGAACTAATCCGTTCGAACCTCCCAATGACCGTCCGATCCCTGATCCTGCCATAATTACTAATGAACCCTTAAATCCCACCAACCTTCAATCCTCGATCTCCAGTGATGATAGCCAGCTAGTAAGAAAACTCAGACCTAGACGCAAGGTCACTAAGTCTTGAAAATGGCTCCGAAATGGGAGCCGAAACGTAGACAAGTAAATCATTCCAGACGCGGATCAACCGGAAGTTCCAGCCAGCATATATATATATATATATATATATATATATATATATATATACAAGTATCAAAAAATATTTGAATGCTCCAATGTTTCCCAATTCGAATAAGATGCAAAGTGTCAACCAACGGACAGCTGTTTCGGCCTTTGGGCCTCATCAGCGTTGGGCAGACAATCCATGATCATAAACAATTTGGGAAATCTCAGAGCATTCAAAGGGATAGTCTCATGAAGAGTAAGCGAAATGTATGTGAAGCCACCTAACGGTTTAGGTGCGACACTCCAGAAAAGTTATTCAAAATTTTACATCGGCGACGATAATTCACCGTACTTTAAGAACCGAAAACTGCGCTCGCAGAAAGATGAAAATCTTTCTGGAGGATCTCCGAAAAATAATTTCCGAGTCTTTACACTTAATCTTGTATCTTTACACTACCTATCGGTAACTAAACTCTTTCACTCTATATATATATATATATATATATATATATATATATATATATATATATATCGCTAGGAAATAAATTGCATCCACTCACAATGAACGATTTTTATTTCAAGCAGAAAAAGAAAGTACAAGAGCTCCTGAATAGAATGATGGAAAATTTCTGGAATTCAAATGATTTCAAAGAAACTTCCATACGTACTGAAGTTCTAGAAGTGCAGAAAGTGACCAGAAAAACATTCTACTTCATATGCTCCATTCATGTATAAGCATAGCTCGATAATGAATGACCCAACTATAAGAAAATGAGCTGAGTCAAAGTTAGGCCATTCACCATACCCATTCACCTATTATCAGTATTCTTCTGTGATTACAATTTGTCCAGTACCGCTTAATGTTCTCTATGAATGTCCCTTCAAGAAAAGCGAAGCAATTAAAATATTCTTCAACAATCATATAATCATTTTCCCTCCCAATTCCAAACCATTCAATGCGTGAAAGATCAACATACATACGAGTAAAGCGGTGGATAGAGTTGATGATATAGACATTGAAAATTCGAACCAATCAATACCACCCAGTAAGAAATATTGTCAATCAAGTTCGAGCAAACAGAAGTTAATATTAGAAATAATATCTCACCATCAAATGAGTGCAAATCATGTTTCTTTGGGGCAATTTTCTGAAATTTCCTCCTGCAGAAGAATAAATCAGATTGGAAATACTCCTTCTGGAGGTAATATATACATATTGATGAAAGTATATAATATAACCATATACTAGGAGACCCGTGCCCACTTCATTGGGCGTTCATTATTTTTGTGGTGTGATTATATTGTGTTGTTCTTAGTACTAGGTTTCATCAGGTTCATCATAACTCTGCTTTCGGGACGCACATGGAAGAGTATTTGAAAGAAGTCGAAAGTTTGATAAACCCCTTTATTTCCTCGTTAGACAATGAATTCCAATGAAATATAAAACACGTTTTCCATCAATCATGTTGAAGACTATTTCTGTAAAATTTGAAACAGATTGAAGTACGTTTTCCCACAAACTTTGGCCCCTCTTTTCACCCAGCCCAAAAACAAAATGGCTGCCCAAAAATGACGGATAATTTCATTCAAATTTGAATCAATCTCTATGGCATTTGCTACCAATAGGTTTTGAATATAAACAATTAAATTTCACGTACATAAGCAGGATATAGTATGTATGTTGATTCGAATTCAATAAACAACATCAAATATAACATTCATATGATGAAATGTTGTGAAGACACTCAATCATAAAGGCTCCAATTGCTACCCGCATCGCTATCGTTATTGTCGCTAGAGTCGCTGCAGTCACATTGTAACTACTCTTGGTTTGTTCGCAGTTGGTTTGTTTGCAGCAACCTCTTTCACCACTTTTGTTACATCCAATTTTCCTGCAGCTCGAAGACTCATTTGGGTGGCAAGTACAAACTCTTCGGTACTGGACTACTCACGAATGGCTGCAGTTTTTCTCCGTTTCGACTGCTCACTTGAGTCTCCAAGGCTCTGCGAATGTCGACTAGGTCCCCAAACTGCATCTGAATCTTTGTTAACCTTCGAAATATCCATATTGTTTCCAAAGGTGACGTCTAATGGGAAAACCACAGAAAAACAATCGAATTAGGAAATCGTGCAAATGCGATAAAGAGTACTTACTTTTACGAAATTATCAACTTTACAGCAAAAATGAATGGGATATGATTGAAGGAAATTAAGTCCCCTTCATTTTCATACGGGAGCATAATTTTCATGAAACGCACGAAAACCGAAAATTTGGCAAAGATATTTTTTTTCGATAAAACTCGATTTTTTTCATTTTCACATGGATTTCTAGGTCGTGAATTGAATATGTTGTTTTCTACACTTGACCTTACACCATGCACCAGAAATCGAAACTCTATGAATTCTTTTCAGGTAGAGCCCCTTTTATTGCTCTGACGACTGGGCTAGTGCACCGAGAAGGCAAAGCTGTTATGAATCTAATGAAACTCGGTACTAAGAACTTCACAATATAATTGCATCACAGAATTAGAAAGAAGAAATATCGAAAGTCAGGTTAACAAAACAGTCGAACGCGCAAGGCATCGCCGATGCGATAAGAATTTTTTGTTCAGGAGACCGAAATACGTACGTTAAATTTTTTTTTTCAAAATACAGGTGGCGCTAGATAAATAGAATTTTACCAAAATTTTGAGAAGGTGGAGATCACCGTTCTTGACGAACTGTGAATATTTTTTTAAAATATGTACCCACATAATTCAACCACCGAGCTACAACCTTCTGGAGCTTTCGGTTCCAATTTTGGAGCCATTTCCAGAGGTCTTAAACTGCCCACTTCTCAGGTGTTGCCACAAGTTGGTTAGGACACAAATAATGATGATAGAATAGCTTGCCTGTTAAGCTGACATTCACCTTCCCCAGTTCAGATGAACTGAAGTCGGAGATTGAGGGTTCATTATGGCATGCCAAGACGGTATCTTCAACACCCTTGTCTACCAGATGGGTATGGTGGTACCTGATACTATTTGCTGCCATCTTGTGCAGTTTATTCCGTCTCGGCCTATTCATTGCCATAAGGAAGCTCTACCAGTGCTTTATTATTATTATTTCTTCGGCACTCATATAAATTAGACAGCTCACCGGTATTGCCTCATGCTCCGCGACCATCTTCACGTCTTGATAATCCACCGTTTCCTGATCGGGTGGGGTTTTTCAACCGAGACACTTCAGCCTGGCGCAGTATGGAGCTATCTGTAGAAGGCTTCATCGGCCTGAGCTCGAAATACTGCGCCGACCGATAGCCACGAATACAGTTCGGAGGGTCCTCGAAGGTTCACATGACTTGTGTTGAACTTGCTCGAGTGCCTTGCGGTACCTGGTCAAATAGTGAAATGCATCGATTAACTGACGCCGCTCTGAAGTGCTCGCTTCACCACATCCCTCTTCTTTTCTGCATCCCATCAATGCCAATTGTCCATTGCGCTCAGGAAAACCTCAGGATATAACTGCGGCACCTCCGAGGACCGGAGACACAAGGTCACCCATCTCTTTCATATGGATGATCTTAAGCTTAATGCCTCTGGAGAAATGGATTTACAGCAGAAGCATGCTGTTGGGATGGATTTCGGAAATGACAATTGTCCACTGGTTCATCTCGAAGGATAACGATGCTGGTATATTGTTGAGGATCCCCAATTCGTAAATTGATTTGAATGTCGGAGAAACACACACCAATTTGGGTGTAGATCAGCGACCATCCTAGAATTGGATTCGGTATCTCTACTACTTTGGAGTAGTTAAATGAAGGAAGAGTAGCGGAAACTTGACATGAAGACTCGTAAAATGAGGCATATGCATGCATCCAAAATCGTCA
The DNA here is from genome assembly GCA_032362365.1 of Zygogramma bicolorata. Classification (NCBI taxonomy): domain Eukaryota; kingdom Metazoa; phylum Arthropoda; class Insecta; order Coleoptera; family Chrysomelidae; genus Zygogramma; species Zygogramma bicolorata. The sequence continues at coordinate 24,164 of JAVJAQ010001861.1, read as the reverse complement.
TTTTAATGGTTATAGCTCCTTCGACAACAAGGGATCGTGTCTCCATAACAAAATGGTACTAAATGTAGCCTGTGTTCCCCTTCCCTGCATGGTTCGAGAGCATGAAAGTACAGCAATTGAAGCCTTTATATTCGAGTCAGTAAGGCACGCTGTTGGTGAACGGAAAAAAGCTCACGTCAAAGCTGCAGATAATTTTGAGCTGCTGCAGCTCCATATAGACAAGCCCATGCATGGCGTTTTCTTAAGGAACATTTAGGACCATGGCATGTTCGTTGTGCTGATATTCGCCTCCCTCAGGTCAAGTGGGCTGAAGTTGGAGACTGGGGGGTTCATCATGACGTGCCAAGACGTTGTCTTCAATACCCTTGTCTACCGGAGCCGTGTCGTAGGTATAAAAGTTTCCTGACACTAGATGCAGATCTTGCCGACAGTCGCCTGACAACTTGGTGCGTACCGTACTTCGGATATTGTATGAAATGTCTGTAAGCGAGATCAGTCTTAAACATTATGATATTGGCAATTATAAACATGAAATCAATGATAAAAATACAGATGGATGGTGGCACTATAAGTCCATAATGGAACAAGAATAAATTTCAAAATAGATCAGCAGCTCAAATGAATATGACTCCCAGTAGCTATTTTAGTGACCTTGACATTTCAGGAAATGATTAAATTTCTGCAAGAAGCTGAAGAATCAACAACATATCTGGTGAGAAAATGAAACACTTATATATTTGATGGAATGCAAATCCAATTTTGTGTGAAAAAGTTTGTGAAAACTTGAATTGATGAAGTTAGCTGATATGTTGGAAACTGGAAAGAGCATATATTGAATATAAAAAGAATATTTTCCGATGGTTCCAGTGGAATGAAGTTCCTTGATGATGAATATGATATTTGGTTGGAGAAAAATGCTACCAAAATGATCTTCGAACCCAAGGCCGCAATTCAAAAGGAGTAGGTTCAGTTTAGAGGGCCAGAATTCGAAATGGAGAGATCAAGTGGAGTAAGCAGTAGAGAAATGAAAGAAAGAAAAGAAGAGAAAAACAGGAGATATACGCAATCCTATGTACCTCATCCACAAACATTCTTGTTTGCGGAACGTCACGCTGAATAGAAAGTAGTAATAGTAAATTAATTTTTTACATTTCTTACTGATATTAGAACCCTCTTCGGAGTTATGTTTATGTTATGTTAACTTTCCATCAATACAATCAATAATCATTTAATAATTCAATTTTGCTGTTACATACGGTGTTGCTTTCAATGATTCAAATCCTGCAAATCAGCATCGAAAATATTTTGAATGCTCAACACACATTATACGCAGTGAACGATCTAGGCTATATTTCTACAGTACTTGCAGAAAATGGGGATTGTGAACATGCAACCAAAAAACTATCCAACTATAAATGCATAATTGTCTATATTAACATGCATGCTGTTAGCAAAGTGTTTTTCTGAATAGAGCTGTAGTTATAACAGAGAAGTTGAGTACCATGTCGGTGGGCATTAGTCACAGTCTTTTTCGAAAGAAAGTCTGAAGTGAAGACTGATAACTTTCATATTTTATATGTTTTGGTTTTCGTAGGATTGTTTGTGCATTATCTCAAAGATCAGTAACAGATATTCGATTGTTCTCTCTATGAGAGTTTGTGTAATAAAATCTGATAAAACGTTCATCTCTCATTTCATTTTTCTGAGCTAAACTGCAAGAGTTGCAGGATAGTGAAACACCAGCTCAAACAATTATTATGAGCTAGCAACTCCTACCCATTGGCAAGAATTAGAAGCCATACCTACCGAAAACACTATAAATTTCAGTATTCTGCTTTTCATCACTATTTAAAAAAAACTAAATCCATTCAGCTGGGGATGGTTGTGGTCAGGGCTATGCCAAAACGTGGACATAGAAATAATAATGATTTCAGTTATTCCATCTTACCCCAAACAGTTCCAGCTAAATGAATCCACTCAAAAAACGACATCCAGATTGTACTCAAGTAGTATTCCAGTATTCCTTGTACTAGTACCTACCAAATTTAAAAACTGTTCTTTGTAATCTCAATGAAATCTTATCTCTTTCAGATATGGGAAACTCATCAATGAATCATTTTCCACTTCATTGTTTGTCGTTGTGGTCATGATAGTTCTGAGTATGTGTGTCGAAATGTACATTGTTTCAACAGTGTAAGTAATTCTTTATTTGAAATCATAAAATACTGAAGAGAACTGAAGACCTTGAGTTATGGCTTTCCTTATGTTGATATTTGAAAAAAAAATATGTTGTTAGTTCTGTCAATATATTTTTTGAAAGTGTTCTGAATCGATTCTCGGATTATTCTGCTTCATCTGTTTTGGTTCTTACTGGAAGTTTTCAATACACCGGTTAGGTGTTTCTGAAGAATTATCATTTGGCGACCGCAACAGGACCCCATCGAGATCATGGATGAGGTTGAAAGAGCGTTAGAAGTTCACCAAACTCACTAGTACAGGTTTAACATTTTGAATTTTACTCCCACTGAATCAATAGTGGGCGATAATTCAACTGTCAGTAACCATGAAACGGCTAGTCTCATCCTCACAAATGAATTATCTAGAATATAAAAGAGAAGGAACGTTCAAACAAGGTTTTACGAAAGTTCTCATCCCAGTTGAAAAGGATTAAGCCACCTCCCCTCAACAACAACTGAACTGTTGATCATTATCTAGATCTGTTCCGAATTTACAACGGAGCCAGGACTCTTTAAGACTCAACTTAAAATTTTTTTTTCCAGGTCTGATTGGCAAATTCTCGGCAGAGCCCTTGTGTATACCGCTGCAGGATGCGTTGCTTTCATGCTCTGCTACTGCTATCCGTGTCAAGATTTAACAGATGAGGTACAATAGATCTGAATATAACTCAAACATATGAAATAAATTGATGATACTTTCATGTAGTCGAAAAACTCGGATAAAGTTGAAATTATTATGTTTTCATTGTTCCTGAACTGAAATAACTCATTCATCCACAACGTAATTTTCACAGAAAAATGAACATTGTTACCATGTTTCGATGTGAAAGTTGACATTTTTTCTATAGATCAATTACCCTAAAACCAAACTGATATTTTTGCACTCGACGCGCGTTTCGCTAACAAGGTTTACCTGTTCAGGAGAAGAAAATTGATACTGAATCCAAAGACTGGTTTTAGTAGTTTATTTACCTAAGTTTTCCGGTCCGATATAGACATTTTCATTACTGCAAAGTTTGTTGGTCCGTCATGTGTTATTAAGGATTATTCTGATTACTTTCTCAACAATAGACCGAAAATCGGGCTGAAAGGGATAGATCCCCTGTCGCCATTCATGCCGTTTTTATATTTTTATATTTTTGAACTCTCACATGCATCGAGTAGTCTTATGTCATGCATATAGCATGTCTAACCATTCCTTTCGCTTCATTAGTGTAACAATTATGAAAAATCTGACTTTGAGAAAGGGATAATAATTGTAAACATCTCATCTTGAATCATCTTATGCGTTTACTAGAAGGGCATCGAAAGCAGTATTAAGGACAAAATATGTTAATTTGATTTCAAAAGCCATGATAGTTTTCCCTGAATGCGACTGTTCGAATGGAAAAAAATCAGTATGGGTCAGGAAATGAGTGCACATAACATATATATATATATATATATATATATATATATATATATATATATATATATATATATATATATATATATATATATATATATATATATATATATATATATATATATATATAACAATTGTATGAACGAAAGAACAGACATTAATCACCTAAGTGAAATATATTCTTATTTATTGACTCTAGACCTATCCAATAGTAATATTAGTTTCAGTAATACAATTGCATAATCAAAATTCAAAGTAACCAAATTTAGTAATATTTCCATTCATTTAGCTCCAAATTAGTAACTGGATATCAGTTGGTAACACACTGACACCCCAGGCCCTCTGCCAAAACTCAATTGTCAACTTCATAATTCAAATCGATGTCATACTTCAATTAGTTAACGGACAAGCTCATGTGAGAGCAACGTCCAGATTTTAACCTGAAAAAAATTTTAATCAAGTTTTAATATGTATCATGGTTCATCGTCAACAATGTCCCATCAAATCATCTCTAACATCAATGTAATCATCCTCAAATGAGATGTAAGTCATTAGTAATTAATATTTTAGAATAACTCCACAACTTTTTTAGATATTATTGTAGTTTCCCTGATGATGGAAATAAAATTTTCCGAAAGCTTGGACTAACTTAAAAGAGTACTCCTTTACTTGATGAAACACCCCACTATCCACTGGTTCTATTCTTAACTAGTCAGCAACGACTACCCTTTCTCTCTCTCTCTCTCTCTCTCTATATATATATATATATATATATATATATATATATATATATATATATATATATATAATCATATATTCTACTACTTTTGATGCCCTTCTAGTATTGGTATTGGTGAGTTGGATGGCGACAGATGCGCTGCGACCTACTTAGATCTATTGTGCCCATCTTCTTCTGCTCTCTCAAGGTGTTCTTGTTTATAGCAGCCCCTCAAGCCTCAATTCCTTCAGGAATTTAAGGATTTTGAGGAAATCTATTCGTGGTATTTCTCCCACAGTCAGCTGGAATGGTCCCAGTATATTCGATCTTTCATGATTTACAGCAAAACACTCCATCAGGATGTGATGGGGTGTTTCTGGATGTTCTCCGCAGAACCTGCAGGTGCTGTCCTCCTCCAAGCCTAGGTTCCTCAGGTTTTCTTTGAGTCTGCAATGCCCCGTTAGAAATCCCGTGATTGCCTTCAGACTAGTTTTGCTGAGGTTAATCAGTGTCTTCGGTCTTGCTCGGTTGGAGTTTCCGAGGAGATCTTTGGCCTGCCGCAGCCCTGGAAGTCTTTTCCAGTGTGTTGCTCTTATTGCTTCTTCCGTTTTATTGAGTTCTCCTTGAAAGTAAGAGTTTCCAAGTCCGCAGAATGGTTCTGGCCCGATCGGTGGTGTTGATGCACCTTTTCGTGCCAGGATGTCTGCTTGTTCGTTTCCCTCCACTCCGACGTGCCCTGGCACCCAGGGTAGGGTCACCTTGTTGTTCCTGCCTTGGTCGTTGAGTTCGTCTAGGCATTCCCAAACCATCTTCGAATTGATGCAAGAGGAACTCAACGCTTTGATGGCTGCTTGGCTATCGGAGAAGCCCTTCTAGTAACCGCATAAGATGAATCAAGATGAGATGTTTACAATTATCCTTTTCTCAAAGTCAGATTTTTCATAATTGTTACACTAATGAAGAGAAAGTATGGTTATACATTTTTTCCGATGAATACCAATATTATCAGAGCTTTATAAATTCTTTCATGAAATACCCCTGGAATGAAGACACTTGTTATTAATAGAGAGCGAGAATGGAAATTGGAATATTCCAAGAGGGACAATCATTTATTGATCATTTTACATATTGTGTAGCGGCGCCAAAATTTATATAACCCATACCTACGAATGGAAAATCAACTCAAAAAATTCGTAGACATTCTCCACCCAGAGCAGCTGTAATTATTGAAGTTGCTGATCTAAAGTAATGTATGTAGAGGTTGAGGGAGGCGGATTAGTTTGTCAACTCAACTTTCAATAAGGGAAACTCGAAAAATAAAACTCTTACTTTGAGATTAAACATGAGAAACCAACAATAATAACAGAAACGAAAAAAAAAAAAAACTATACCGTATAACAAAACGAAAAGAAAACGAGAAAATAAAACATGTTTTCCATGTGGCATTCGATGGTTAAGATGATCAGGGACACGAGGAACCCTAATATTCTTAGGATGTCGTAACACTTAGTCGAACAAACCACCACCAAATAGATAGATGTGAAGAATGAGGTAATTCCTGAAAAAAAATCAACATTCGTTCGCTACTCGAGTAACCTCCAATCTGTCAGCTTCATTTCGAAAAGGGGAATAGCGGCGCCCCCAATATCCAAATATAAGAAAGTTATCTCCTCTGATATCTCAATCCCATAGGAGTACCAAATTGATTGTGAAAACTTTGAACTTTGAAAAAGTATACGAACATTTTTTTCAAGAAGCCAGGCCTCGTTGAATGTGATGAATACCATATAGCTTATTTTGTGAAACCCTATTCAATTCCCCTGGCACATGCTGTCAATTAGGCGATTTTGTGAATAATTGTATGGAAAGTTTTTGAAAGATGTTCGTCCAAATATATTTTCACAATTATGACAACGATCAAACGTAATGGTACTTGGTAATGGAGCCAGATTGTAAACTCCTTCGGAATCATCGAATCCATGTCTGAAAAAAAATATTCAAAAATTTTCAAACTCTTGATGGTAAATTTCATGACGAGAAAGAGATAGAAAGTCTACAGTCTCCATATAAGATACAACATAAATAGTTTTTTTTTGAGTTCGGTTACTAGCTCATCATATGTCAAGACTACGAAGAACACCCCATTCATGTGAGCTTCAAAAAATGAGTTTCACTGTAAAACGCAGTGAGTATTGATTTTCCTTGAGGACACTTTGTTTTTTGGCTTATGTGATCGATGCTAATGGTGCTGCACCGGGTGATGAGGGACTCCATTCCATTGCTATCTGCAGCTGCCCCAAATTGTCTCTTGTAGATTTTCCAGAGAGTTTCATCATCGAAATTGGGGGTTTGATTACGTCTTGGTTGGAAAGAGTCATAGTCAGCGTTACAGAATAGGGGTCCGATCCGCCTCTGAAGTGATTGCCTTATTTCTTGTGCTTGCTCCTTCAGCTCTTCTTTCGCTTTCTTGATTCGCTCTTGAAGCATTTCCTTCGTTCCTTGGACTTGTTCCTGGAGATTTTCTTTGGTTCTTTCCTACTTACTTTGGTTTCCTTCAACTCGTGAAATATATCCAGGAACATATCTCTATCTTTTTTCTCCGCTGGTCTTCAACCCCTTTTTCTTCCCAGCGTTGTTGTTCTTCAGCTTCTTCTTCTTTCCTGCGTCTTTGCCCTTCAGCCTCTCTTTCTTCAAGCCTCGTAGTTCTATGAGATGAATAACTAAGAACTGAACCCAAAAAAAATATCAATGTTGTATCTTGTATGGAGCCTGTAGACTTTCTATCTCTTCCTGGTCATGAAATTTGCCATCAAGAGTTTGTTCAATCCATTCTTGGATATTTTTTCTTCCAGACATGGATTCAATGATTTCGAAGGAGTTTACATTCGGGTTCCATTACCGAGTACCATTACGTTTGACCGTTGTCATAATTGTGGAAATATATTTGGACGAACATCTTTCGATAACTTTCCATCCAATCATTCACAGAATCGCCTAATTGACAGCATGTGCCAGGGGAATTGAATGAGGTTCCACAAAATAAGCTATATGGTATTCATAAAATTCAACGAGGCCTGGCTTTTTGAAGAAAATGTTCTTTCACTTGTTCAAAGTTTTCACACCAATTTGCTTTTCTCATGGGGTTGAGATTCCAAAGGAGATAACTTTCTCATTTGGAAATTAGCGGCGCCGCTATTACCCTTTTTAAAAAACAGCTGACATATTTAAGGTTACTCGATTAGCGGACGGATGTTTTTTTTTCAGGAATTACTTCTCTCTTTACTTCTGTCTTTTTGGTAGTGGTTTGCTCGTATTGAATGTTGAGTTGACAAACTAATCCGCCTCCCTCAACCTTTACATACATTACTCTAGACTCTAGATCAACACCATCGATAATTACAGCTGCTCTGGGTGAAAAATGTCGACGAATTTTTTGAGTTTCCTTCCATTAATAGGTAGGAGTTATTCAAATATTGACGCCGCTACACAATATGTAAAATTATCAATATATGATTGTCCCTCTTGGAATTTTCCATTTTCTAATCTCGCTCTTTATTAATATTGAGTGCCTTCATTCTAGGGGTATTTCGTGAAAGAATTCCTGAAACTCTGATGATTTTGGTATCAATCAAAAAAATGTCTAACCATAATTTTGCTTCATTAGTGTAACAATTATGAAAAGTCTGACTCTGAGAAAAAGATAATTGTAAACATCTCATCTTGAATCATCTTGTGCGTTACTGAAAGGACATCAACAAAAGTATTCAGGACTTGTTCTGAATAGCATCGGAGTTGATTGGTCGAGATAGGATATTAGCATGACCAATATATACTGTTCTGAATCATTCCTTTCATGCTTCCAATGTGAGAGCACACCTTCGCAATTTGCCAGTAGTGGTTCATGGTGGCATTGGAAGATAAAATTTGAATTTTGGATCTTCAAGTGGAATCAAAAACCTCGAATCATCTGTAGAACATTGATCAAATATTCTTCAGGGGTTTTTCCTAAGATGATGACGTCATCGTATCCAATTTAACTCTGAGCATTTTTCTCTAGCTGTAACAACATGTATATGTTTAGTGTAACATACGTCTTGTCGTGGAATACAACACTCTTATTTAGGCCTTTGAGATGAGCGTAACTCCCATTCATATAAACAGGCATGAATGAAACATAAAAAAGTTGAAGAAGAGCATTTAATTGCGTTTATTTATCCCACTATCACATATTGATAAAATCAGTTCATTTGATTTCAAAAGCCGTGATAGTTTCTCCTGAATGCGTCTATTCATATGAAAAAAATCACTTCTTTCACCAGTTCTGAAAAAAGTAAAGAGGACTAGCAAAATTATATAAGTCGTATCTTAGTCTACACAAATCATCGAAAATGTTTTCGGTAACCAAAACTGTATACTGCGGCCGCACTACAATTTTTATGTACCACCATATAACATTCACTTCCTTTTATTAGGTGCAATATGATTGATGAGTTCCATTTGATCTCTCACTGAGTTTCCGACAGTTATCTCTGGTTGATTTTGAAAAATAGCTGAGAGTTTGGAAAATAATCAAGGTTGCAGTTCTTGTATTGAAGTTCATTTGTATCCAATTTTGGGGAAACTTTTATGTATTGATTACAGTACTGTGACTGAAGTTTCTAACATTTTTTTTGGGTATTCTTTCCAGGCAGCCAAGATCAGCCCAAGTATTTATTTCAGTAATTGGTATGAATATCGAAAGTATAGCAAAGAAACACTCATGGTCCTAGTGAGGGGAAGAAAAATTGCCACTATTTCAGCGGGGCCATTCATCAAGATGGATTTACAAACAGGTTTGAGTGTACGTGATTGCATATTCAAGAATTATTATTTTTGATTTCGAATCTATCCAGGTTTTTATTTTGTTATGCATACTTTTTCATGAAACGTCAAAAATGTGTAACTTTCATTAACTGACAATTACTATCAAAGATTACGATTTTTTCCTATCCTGTTTGAGTCTGCCTAGACGACTGCAGAAGTGAATGTTTTCAAATTTGATTCAATATTCCCTAAGATTCGCATTTTAGTTGTTTGAAAAAAAATAGCATATGTAATTTGAAGGAGCTCTTTGTGTGGTTCGCATAGATGTTTTTGAGGTTTGTTGGCCAATTTCCGTTTCTGCCACACAAAAAATCACTTCTCTCTTATCCAAACAATATTTTTTTCAGGCTCTGAAGACAATGGTTTCCTATTCGATGTTTCTTCGAACCATGAGTTCAGCTGGGAATTAGAATAACTTTTACTCGTACCAACTTTCTTCATAGCACAACCAATTTTTAGTTCAAATATCTAAGGAGAATGTGCACATGACACCAATGATTTGTTGAATATAAAATAAAAGTGACTAGTTCTTAGCTGAGATGTGATTTCTTCTTGGCTCATTTCCGGGAAAAATATATAAAATTATCTACATCACTGAAAACCCAACTACAAACAATTTTGAAATGATTTGAAAAGAATCAAAACCTAATGATCTAATCGTATTGCAAAGTGAACTGGAATAGCTTTGCTTCATTTCTTCATTCACGTTTTCATGTGAAGGACAAAAAATTGCATTTCTCTCCACCATTTGGACTCTAATGAAGTTTTACTGTTTCAACCCCTTACCATCTACATCAGTAAATTGTCTGATTCCACAGAAGTTTTCCAATTGTTTCAAGTCATGATCAACTTTACTACCAAGATAGAATTGTTTCAATAGTAGTATTTGTATTTTCTCAACCCCTTCGACTCTGGGCAACGTTAAATTCCTCAGAGCCAATCTAGATTCTCTTTGAAAGAATAAAAAAAAATTCCGTTTAAAAGTCATTAATTTGTGGTGGATGGAGTCTTTCTTCGTAGTTTTATTGATTTCATCAACCTAATAAAAAAACTAGTACTATTATATATTACACACATAACTTATACAAAAAATATGAAAAATTATTTCAGAATTTCTGTTGTTACCTTCCGGGCTATTATTTCCGTTGGAGTTTTGAAAACCGAATCTGCTTCCGTTTTTATAACTTGTTCTCAAATATTTTCTATCTAGGTTCGTTGTCGAAACGTTTAATGAATATTGGTTCTAGTAATTTCTCGATAGACAAATTTGAGTAATATGAGGAGTTGCTGACTGCGAGAACGTGTTCCATTTGAAATAAACTGTTTTTGGATAACAGAGCAACTTTTCGAGGTAGAATAGAAGTCTGCCATCCTACATTCACATATATTCCGATATTTTCATTTTTTGATATTGTGGTAGGTTCAGAACCCAAGAAAACTACGGAGAAGGAATATTTACATCATCATTGATTTTTGTTCTTAGGAGAATTCAGTTTGCAAAAACTGAAATCACAAAAAAAAAGAAGAGAGTTCATCGTCCCAACTTCACTGTATTGCCTGGTTCCATGAATCAGGAATCAGAATTTTATTTTCGAAATGATTGCATTCTTGAATCCAATGCCAGGCAGCTATTTCGACCTGTCATAGGTCTCTTCAGTGACACTCGATTGAACTTGCGAACACAAAACATTTCGAACTTTCTTTTCCTTACGAAACAAAAGTCTGGATCTGATCGCTGAGACAAAACGACTTCTGCTGAATGAACAAAGACCCAACTTCTACCCTACCAAGTGAGAGGGGACCTAATACCCTACCAAGTGAGAGGGGACCTAACATTCAGCACATGGTGCTGCAAAGCCGTAACAAATGATCCGCCGTGAACATTCGGTTCACATTCACAAAAAGCTGCAAAATTCAAGAATCCAATTCCAGACATATGTTTCTACTCACGGTGGGTCTTCTCAGAGACACTTGGCTGGACATGCGAACACGAAACATTTGAAACGGTCTGTTCCCTAGGAAACAAAAATCTGGTACAGATGATGTAAATCTCTGAGGCGAAACGCCATTTGCTGATTGGCCAAAGACTTGAACTACTACTACACCAAGTGAAGGAGACCTTTGACAGCGAGCAAAACCGTGACGATTGACCACCAGTTAACGAGAACCATCTTCAGTCTACTCGCAGGAAAAGCTGCAACCCCCGACACAAATCAGAATTTTGATATTTTGATATTTTTGATATTTGAGATGATTGCATTCACAAATACAATGCCAGACAGCTGTTTCGACCCGCTATAGGTCTCCTTGTTTTGGCAAGTCCAGCCGAGTGTCACTGTTTTTATCTGCTGCTACCCCCATTCAACTATCCCAAACATCAGAAGTAAATGGTGTATGAGTTAGTGGTAGAAAATCTTATGCGGGACCATCGACTGCTCTGACTTCAGTACTGTTACTAGATTATTTGAGATTTGTGAGATGTGTCATATAAAACGTTCATTATACATTTTTGTTTTCACGTACTCCTTCAATTATACCAAGATTTCTCCTTTCTGAAAGGACTTCATGAGAGTCTTTGAATTCTTAGATCACGTTATGTTTTTATATTTGGAACCATCTTGCCTCTTGCGAATTGCAAATTATTCTAAAGAAGAGTATGACGATCAATACAAGGCAAACATATCTCATAATCAGTTACTTTTTTCGCTGTCACTGTTATTGGAAAAGAGAAGCGTTTCCTTTACAAATCATCGTTTTCAGTATTTTCACCCCTTTTATTGAACACGTGTTCACCCTATATATTGAATCAACCAGGAATTGACAAAGAAAAAGTCAGTCTGAAATGCTGAAGTTATACTCTGTATTTTTTCATGCATTACTCATATGGTTTATTGGTTGCTGTCATTAATAAATAGAGGATATTATTATTGTCAATTTGAAAATTGAGTTCGAGATTTAACACGTATAACCAATCTCATCAGTGACATGTCAAACTGCAAGAGTCTGAATTTGGTGCAGATAGTGTGTCAACCTTGGAGGCGATAGGCCATCTACCGGATGGCCAAAGGCTCAAATTCCTAGAAGTACAGGAGATCTCTGACAACGCACACATCGTACATATGACCAGCTGCAGACAACACTTATGATAGGTCCGAACATTTGTCTAGTATTAGATTTGTGAAAGAAATAACTTCGTAGACGGAAATTCTGATAGTTCGGAAATTTTGTTAACTGCTTGCATAGAGAATTGAACATTTCTAGCCCATCAGACTGAACCCTACTTATTTGAACTCTTCCAGTGCTCTATAATAAAAACATTGTATTTGAGTGTAGTCATCAACATTGCAGATATTCGAGCTCAACAAATTTTTTTTTTCTCCTTGTTGCACAGAGACAATCGCATTAGATGAATTTGGAAAATGTACTTTTCTCTCGACTGGAGATTTCAACTATGTTATCAACAATGTTATGGGTGGAGATGCAATATTCATCCTTCATGAATAGGGTTGCCACTCACGACAGATATTTTTGATGGGTTGTCTGTATGCAATATAGTTCTGAACTCAGTTCAAGCAGGTCCATTTGAGAACTGGGCATTGGGTTCATATGACTAAAACTCTAGCTATAAACTTCGATCGCCTTACAATTGAACTACTGATTATTTGACAGTGAATTATGATGGAGAAGATCATAAATAATATAGCGAAGTCACAATTTTCTCGCGACACACGAAATTTAATGGTTCAAGGAACGAATTAATTTTTATTTGGTTATTTCATTCAATGCGAAAAACTGATGAAGGAGTTGAAGTCTAGGCAACCAAAACACAAAATCACAGCGATAATTCGCACTGAATATCGAAAATTTGTAAACATGAATACTTGTACAAAAATGCCTGAGTTTCATCTGATATTATCATAACACTGACAGTGATAATGACAAGAATGTACTGAATGAACTAAATCCAAAGTCTGATGGGACAACTGAAATGATTATGTGGGTAAACGAAAATTCAACAACAATCCTCCTTCAATATTCAGAACTCTCGGAATTATAATAATATTATTATATTATAATAAGAAATTCATTCATATAAATAGAGGCTATGCCTTGGGCTCTCATTTCAAGGCACGATTGGTATTAACAATAAAAATTCCATTGTTGAAAAATTAATAAGGGTCATGTTACGTACTGTAACTGTACTGATCAAATCCACCTCCTATTAATCATTTTGAATTAGTACTAATGGTTGATGAATGAATATTTTGTGGAATGATATTTGAAAATTTTTATATCGTTTGTGAATTATTAGGAATCATGTGATACTTGAAAATAGAAGTGAAAGAGAGAAAAAAAAATTTCTTTCACTAGAAAATTAAATTAGCCTAGTTCCTTGCCTACAATAATTGTACTTTCGAATGGATGTTAATTTTGGAATTCCTCGTTATTCAGATGATAAAATTGCTTCAATTTGGGAATTTATATTTTGTTCTCAGATCAATGGATTCAGCTGGGAATATCTGAGGAACTAATCCTCAGAACCACTTGACCTATAATTCTTCCAAGTAAATATCCATTTTTTCAAACTCAAACTGTGTTATTTTTTGAGTAATACCAATCGATCAATCAGCAAAATATAAAACCAGTCGTCTTCTGTCTCGTGGTTTCATTATACTAGTTTCTCTCTTGGTATTGCTGAATAACAAAATTTTCATTAAAAAATGGAAATTGTCGATGGAATTTTGAGGTCTTGTGGTATTACTTTCGGAAATTCGCTTTCTCCCAACAGTGATAATTCTGACAAGACAACTGAAAGACATGACATCAATATCTAGGTGTGCTTATTCTTGAAGCCATGAATTCTTGGTCACACATGCGCTGATTTGGCTTGGATCGAGTCTATAAAAACAGTACTGTTGCCATTCATCTTTCGGTATTTTAAAGTTATAGAGTGCATATGTATATCATTGAATTGAGAGTTCCTCCAAAATGAATTGTTTATCAGAACCCACACTCACAAAAAGGACTCATTTGTGGCGCAGTCATTGTAGGATCATCAACCTGGCGGGGTGAACAACAAATGAATTATAGTTAATGAAATGAAACAGTGGAAAATTGAACTGCAAAGTGGAAAAAACATTTTTTTTTTCATTTGTAGTAAGAGTAGTGTACATAAAAATGTATTGAAATGTAAAAAGAGCATATGGTGCATGGTGTTAATAGATTACTTGAAGATAACAGCCCACGCTTTTTTACATTGCACTATATCTATCAACCTCACATTCCTCCATAACAAACCACAAGATCTAGCCCAACTCAGATCAGCCCTTCTTCAAAATGGATTGACATACAGATTATCCAGTCCAGCTTGGCACAGAACTAATAACGTATATGCCCAGCAATCACTGTGAAGTATACTTAGATAAAAAAAACACCTACTATATGTGTTCACAGTGTTGAAACTCATTCCTGAAGAGTGATTATCTTTTCGTCATGGTCTACACTACCAGTGTACAACTGGCAAAGTGTCTGAGTTTGTGCCAGGATGGATTTGATAAGCTTCACTATCAAATTAACCGATCCATCTGTCGTCAACTTCTGCATCCAGTCCAGAGATTCAGAAGACGATACCGTTCCTACAAAGCTTTCCTTCCCTACATTGAAGGTGTTACTGATAAATTTGTTCGAATTGTTGAAAAAAAGGACATAAACACGATATTAACTGCTAAAAATCAAATTTTCAATATATAATATATATATATATCCGATTGCGTCTTTTGGAAGTCCTCCTATAAATGAAATTTCTACATTTTTCAGCATAAAACCTCAAGTATTCATTAACAAGCACACGGGATGGGACTTGACACTACACCATATTTTTATTCCCTCGAGTCGATATGAATAAATTATATTTTATATTCCTTCCACTCCCACCAATTATGTACTTCCAACATTACTCAACAAATTTTTCAGTTCCATATATAATTTCGGATTAATTTCATGTTCCACCGAATGAATGGTTCGAAAATGATAGAGTCATCCCTCTGAGAGGAATTCATGGAATTGAAAGGAGTTATTTATTACACTATAAAGTTGATACATTAATCGAATTCTTCACACTCACTAAAATGTATTTCCACAATATTGATCACTGCTTGAAGATGATGATTGTGGTAGGAGTTCATCCAGATGTGAAAAAATATAAATTCCAAATTATTCTCTGTGTATTTCCAATTATTAGTATATGTTTATTAGGGGGTTTGGTATTAATGGGTTTATATTCCAGAGAGAGACCATCTATGATTGATATCGCGAAAGCGATTACTTCTATCTGCCTGTTTGTTCATGTGAGTATACAATTCCCCGTCATTTGTCGAACGTTCCGGTTGAAGTCTGCAAATATGTGCTCATTTTCTATGCCTACTTATTCGTGATTATTTCAAAAATCCAATTCCTCCTTTATTGTGGTTGAGCAATGGTCACACGATAAATGTCCGACTTGTTCCCGACAGGCGACGGTAGTGAAATTGGAGTTCAACTCTGGAGTTTCATCAATTCTGTTGATCAAACTAAATTAACAAACCAAAAAAAAAACGGTGCGTTGTGTTCAGTTACTCTTAATTTTGTTTAATTCAAAAAAAAATCATGAAGAACGATAACGGTTGAACCGTCTGAGAAAAATGAATTGAGAAATACAAAGTTGATTATTCTCCTATCGAATCATAAAAAGAAGCATGGACGGTTGACATGGTCTCCAATACTTGCCATTGCTGCACATTAGCGAAATCACATCATCGAAATCATTATACAGGTTGGTATTATCACAATGTAACTTTGTGTGACGAGTGTGAGCCGAGATATTTTGACAAGACTTTTTAACTGACCTTTTTCGGAATCCAAATCGTAGCTCAGACATTCATGATCATGTGAGCAATGGAAAGTTTTACTGCTATTAACGACAGACTTGAATAGAATATCATAATACAATGGAAAAGAATTAGGTTTTTGGTTCGAGTATGAAAATTGCGAACGAAACGTGAAACGTGATGGTTGGAAAAACTTTTTTCTATATTTTTTTCTCTGAATCAATGGATCGTACGCCTATAAATGACATACACGTAGCCTACAACAGAGAGTGTTTGTGAAAATTTTGTTTTTATTCCTTCTATAGAGGTTGTGTAGTTCTCTTTTCAATCGGGGAAGAAGCCAAAATATAGCACAAGGCTCTGCTTCCTGGGCACATTCATGAATAGGTGAGTTTGCCGAAGTGGAATATGAACAACTGGGATTTTCCAGTACGGACGAGAATAAGTACTAAAAGTATTTTCAAGTATTCGGTAGTCATGATGAACACTCCTTACTTTCAGATACGTGACGTAACTCGTAACTCGACTGAAATCCACTAGCTATATCCATTGTATTCATTATAAAATATGCGTATTGTAAAGTAATAGTCGAGTACATCATTCTCGGGAACTCTTATCGAATAAATCACTCCACTCTATATCTTGACCAGTAATTGAATTGGTTTTCATGGAGACGGATTTGAAAGAATGTTTATCTGACTCCTCCACACGCGGTTTGAAGCACGATGAAATTCAACCTCGACTATAGCATAGTTGTACAGCTTTCGATAGAGGAATTTCCGATTAATTCGAGATTTGTTCCAGGCTATTTTCAAAATAACATTCCTTTACATCAAGCGCCCTGATATACTTGATATACTGAACCACATCAAAACAAATTTCTGGACAATTGAAAACATCGATGATCCAAATGGAAAACTGATATATCGCACGTTATCAAACAGCGTGAAGAGAATATACCATTTATATCTGATTATGGTTACTATTTCCGCAATCAATTTCTGTTTTGGTAGATTTGTGATTGACAGAAGGCGAATTGAAAATAATTTACCATTTGAATCATACATTCCTGAAAATATATCGTTCGAAATATTATTTGGCATTCAATGTATTATCGCAGTATTATTGGTTACACCGATGCTTGCAATGGATATTCTCATTCTGACGATAATTTCACTACTGATGATCCAGTTCAAAGTACTCAACGTAACTGTTGCTGACATGTTTGGAGATATAGCGGACACGAACAATCAGGATCATACCATCAAGGCACGACTCAAGAAGTATAGTGATCATCATACTTTCCTCGTGAAGTGAGTATTAATTACTAACACTACCTAAGCATGCTGTATTTTTTTGATGGCGAATATGATCTCATAGTTCTCTAGTAGCACAGTTACCAGCTGGAAGTTTAAAATGGCCGCTTGCTTCGCACTACGTATATAAGTCATATTTTCAGATACATTTTTCTACCAGACTGAATAGTATTGTATAACTATAGTGAATCAATGCCCTTTGAAATCAAAATGACCGTATGAATCTAGAAATTCAAAAATCCCCAATACATCGCAGAGTTTTAGTTTTTTTAAAATTCAGTTCTGGAGGATCATTCTTATCCAATAGTTTTTCGTAGACCTATGATTGAATGTAGTGTTGATTTCTTGTAGCTTATATACATTAAACCTAATTAGTTAATAGGTTCTTCCACTCCTATTACGTAAGTGTAACTAATCATAATTGGGATATTTTCTTACTTCTCAAACGGGTTGACAGTTTCATAACTGAAGTTGCAAACGTATGAGAACAACTGGAGTTGCAAATGTTTGAGAACGGCTGATACGGTTGTGATGTGTAATTTCGAACAAATGATAAATCAATGGAAATAAAGTTCACAGGGGAGATGCAACTCGAGAAAATACACCATGGAAAAAGCATAACAAGAGGCTGCAACCAGAGTTATCAAGAACAAAATTTTGTTGAGATGCCAATTAAGAACATTTCCGGAAATTTTTACGAGGCTCCATGATAGTGAAGTGGAAATTTTTAGACAGTACTAAAAAATCTACAACCCTTAAATAATATAGATATATCTGTGAATAATGCAAAATATATTTATACAAACTTAAGTGACCTAAAAGTATGAAAAGGCGATAGACTGAACTAGTATCCATCTGAGTTTCAGTATTCAGTGTAACTGAAGTTGTTACATTTTTTATTTAACGAAATATAGTAGATATACCTAGACAGGAATTCTTTCGAAATTGTGTCTTGTTACTTGTCAAAACTTCTACCAACTTTAGTTAACTAAAATTACCAAAGGACGATAGACTGGGATGATAACCATCTGATATTTAGCATTTGGTGTAACTGAAGTTGGTAGGTTTTTTCATTCAACGGAATATGGTAGACATACCCACATAGAAATTTCTTCGAAATCGCGTCATGTTTCTGAAATATATTTTTACCACATTTATTTAACTAAAGTCACCTAAGGGCGATAGACTATCTGAGTTCAGTAATACCCTGACTAACTTGACAATCAGAGAAATCAATGTATTTAAATATATATATATATATATATATATATATATATATATATATATATATATATATATATATGCTGGCTGGAACTTCCGGTTGATCCGCGTCTGGAAAGATTTACTTGTCTACGTTTCGACTCCCATTTCGGAGCCATTTTCAAGACTTAGTGACCTTGCGTCTAGGTCTGAGTTGTCTCACTAGCTGGCTATCATCACTGGAGAACGAAGATAGAAGGTTGGTGGGATTTCTATCCTCGTTCTCCAGTGATGATAGCCAGCTAGTGAGACAACTCAGACCTAGACGCAAGGTCACTAAGTCTTGAAAATGGCTCCGAAATGGGAGTCGAAACGTAGACAAGTAAATCTTTCCAGACGCGGATCAACCGGAAGTTCCAGCCAGCACATTTCTGACCGCGGAAGCCTAGCCGATCAAATATATATATATATATATATATTATAACTGATAATCTGGGTATCCTATAAGTTCAATGTAAATTTTCCTCCTTTGAGCTGATCAAATAGTTTGTTCGTAAACACTGTGACGCTTTTAAAACTTTCGAAATAATCTGCATCTCATAAAAATAAAATTCTCAAATCGCAAACAAATGTCAAAAATTTTTTAAATCACGAAACAGCGGTTGATATCCACTGCATTCTTTGTGAATCCAATCACCATCTCTATAAGTATAATGAATTTCATAGCAAGAGTGTTAATGATAGATTTAATTTTGTATATTCAAAGAAAATATGTGGAAACTGTTTGAGTGAAAAACTTTCGACAAACAATTAAGAATTCCGTTCTCTCTGTCGTTATTGTAAAAGCAGACATCACTCTTTACTGAACTTCAATCATACGAAAAATGTGGCTGTAGCTCCTTGAATAATGAAGAATTGTGTCACTGGATCTAGTAAGCTTCGCTTACTCGGGTACGGACAATGGGCGAGGCCCTGGCGAAAATTGTTGTAAATTGGCCAATCCCAGAAGATACCCAAAAATCGGCCAATCGCAATGTAGGATAATTTGTTTATACGAATTCGGAGAATATGAGAAGAAGAAGTGTTTGAGTTTAGGCGAGTTCTGAAATTCAACAGTGAATTCCATCAGTTCTGTCACTGATGCCGCTCTCTCTCTGTTTGTGACTAACGACAAACAGAGAGAGAGGCATCGGTGATAAAACTGACGGAAGTTACTGTTGAATTTCAGAACTCGCCTTTCGTGTATGATTGTTGAGCAAAAATAATAAACGTAACGTGGTCTGTGTTGTTGAGTATAAAAAAAGGTTTAACTGAGTTCAACTTACACAATATTCTTCATTCTGATTTGAAATTCAAAATTTTGAAATGAAAATTTGTTCAGTTAAAAACTGTAAAAACAATGACAAAAGTCACAAACTATTTTCCATTCCAAGTGGTGAGTTTTTCACTAGATTATCACCGAATATAGTTTTGTAGAGAACGCGAATGAAAACAAACTTCACGTTGAATTAAATGGACCTTTCTCGATGTTTACTTGGGACTTGGGTAGAAGTTATTTCTTCAAATGGGAAATTCTGAGACAGAATCACCAAATACACAAATTTACGAAGTGGGCATTCACTAGAAGAAGTTTAACATTACTATTCCATATGAACAATTATTATTCAGAAAGATGACCATTTCATCTTACTTGAATCTGCTGTTGATCCCAGCAACTTGATTGAAATAGTGTAGGTAAGTAGCCCTAAGAGGAAATTCAAATTAGTCAAATATCCATAGAAAACACCCAAAATTTCAGTCGAAAACCTTTGTGATTGTTTACACTTTGCATCGAGCATCAAAATGTCAATGTCACGTCAATTTGAAAAATGACAGTTTGTCTTCTTCTTTTCTAAATTGTTTAAACAAATCAAAGTGCAATGCCATTGGTCAATTTTTGGGTAATCATTCCGATTAGCTCCACCCAATGTCCGTACCCGTGTAAGCGAAGCTTACTAGATCCAGTGACCCTAATGAGGAAGTTTTTTCACCGCCACCGATTAATTTTGCGACAAATAATAGATCGAAGCGTTTCCAGAGAAAAAGAAAAATAATTTTTTTGTGGTATATCATCTTTGGGAAGTTACTCGAATGTTTCATAGACAGATTTTTTGGACCATTTTTTAACAGTCTTCCTTTGGAATAGGAAATTCTCAAATCTGAAAGAAATCATAATCTGCAAAAAATACGCGCCGCGTGGTACTTCATGGCTAATCCAGACTTTGCTCTTGATGAAACACACCGCATATTTCCGAAGAGTATACATCATGAATTCTCCTCATTCTCACGATGCGATGGGACTAATTTAAGTTGTAATTGGCGTACTGGGAAAAGTTGGTTTCCATTAAATTTTTTCGCAATCCATTCGGAAAATTTGTAAATCTGTAATCTGTATCGTAAACAGTATATCTCAATATTTTTTTAATATGATCGATGTTTTATGTGTGAAAAACTTGAAGCAGTATGTAAAGAGGCTTTCATTCAAATTATTGTTGAATTTAACGAATAAAAAAAGCACGAGAAAGCCTTCGAAAAATTTTTTGAGCGTAGAACAACCAGTGACCTATATATTATCATTATATAGTTATTTTGGCATCCCATATGACTATTTACGACATTGTAGACTGGGAGTGCTCTAATTATTTACAAAAATAGTGCAAATCGGGTGATTTCAAAATATCGTACAATTCATTATTTAACATATCTCGCAAACTGTTGGGTCTATCGAAACGAATATTTTTTTGGTGAAATGAGACACTCAAGCAAAACTAATAGGACCCTGAAAGCCGAAAGAGAAAAATCATTGTCCGAAAATAAAACATCAAAATTTAAATTGTCATGCAAGCGTAATGGTTTTTTCAGTAATCGAAAAACTCTTTTATTTCTGAAAATTTTCTTGTACAATAAGCGAGTGAAATTTGAAAAATATTCCGAAAAAGTTTTTGAAAAAACTGCAATTTGTTATCTATTGTACTTGAGGAAATATTCGTAGTTAAATTCAGTCATATAAGGCGGAGGAGACGTAGCGGCCGGCTGACCGACATGTCGCCCTGTAACAGAGTTTCGCCTATTCCTGTTATTATCTAGTAACTCTCAGATTCTGAATCTGGGTTTTCGATAATAGTTATCTTTTTGGATGATCTGCATTTACAATCATTACAACATTTGAGGCCCTGTGTCACATAAATACATCTATTACTAATACACTTTTGATCGGAGCAACGAATTGACAAACTACTTCCTAAATTTTCTGGTACAATCTCCACTGTAGACAAAAAGGGGATTCAGGAGTTTTTCTTTAATATCCATATATTTTTAATGGGTTCTTCGAAATCGTTTTCTGTCTGGTAACTGGAGTACCAAATTTTCAATTGATCTATCGATTCCGAAAATATTGACTCACTTGCAAAATGTTCAGAATAATCACCCAATATATGACGAGTTATAATAATAATGAGTTTATTTAGCTATAAAGCTACTGAATACAATTATCTTATAACATGGAATGTAAAATATTGATTATGAACATTAAAAATACAATGGAATATATTATTTTCACAAGTACACTCTGTATGAAATTCAATAAAATCAATCAATAAATGTAAAAATCATTATATCACTCTATGATATTTATTCTGGAGACGAAAAATCCAAATTTTTCAGAGGTTAATGTTCGTTTTGACAAAATTTTTACACATTTTTCGAAAATTTGTTAAACTTCCACAATTTTTCATTTCTATCGGCAATTCATTGAAAGTTTTCAAGCCTTTATAAAATAGTTGATTTTGTCCAAAATTTGTATTATACCTTTTCAATTTGATATCATTGGAATTCCTTGTATTATAATTTGTGTTGTAGCTAGTGAGTTCCAAGTTGTCTTTCAGGTATTTTGGAAGCATGTTATTTTTCAATTTATGTAAAAATATATAAGTATTCAGATATAATCTCTGTTTAAAACTCAAAATTTCAAGGCACTCATGCATCCATAATACTTTGGTATAGATATCTTTATTTAAAACTACTCTCAAAGCCCTGTTCTGTAATTTCTGTAGAATTTCCATCTGAGTTTAATTCAGAGCGAATAATATTGTTGAACAATATTGAAAATGGGGTTCTATTATAGATCTAAAAATTTTGAATTTTGTTTCATTTGTAAGTTATTTTCCAATTCTTGATAATAATCCAGTTTTTCTAGCTATTATTCCTGAAATATATGTGAGATGCTCATTAAAATTTAGTGAATTATCTAACAACACACCTAGATATTTGAATTCAGAAACAATTTCAATTTTTTCATTGTCAATAAAAAGAGATCTTGAATTTTGTACTGGTCTATTTGAAAGTAGCATGAATTTTGATTTACCTGGGTTCAGTTTGAGTTTATTGAAATTCAACCAGTTTTCCATATATTTAGCATCTTTCTCTAAAGAATTAATTATTTCATCTATTGATTTTCCAGTAACATATATTAAGGTGTCATCAGCAAACAATTGTACTTGACAATTTTTGATTACTTCATTAATATCATTAATATATAAAATGAATAATAGTGGTCCTGAAACAGATCCTTGTGGAACACCGTGTTCTGACAAAACATAACTGGAAAGGTTATCATTGAATTTTGTGATTTGTAACCTATTTTCGAGATAAGATTCAAACCAATTTATCACCTTACCAGTGAATCCCATTCTGTTCAATTTTTTCAAAAGAATTTCTCTATTAACAGTTTCGAATGCTCTTTTGATAACTAAAAATAAAACTCCAACTATTTTGCCTTCATCAATCGATGACTTCCAATTGTTCAGCAACGTTTGTAATGCAATTTCACATGAATAAGTTTTTCTAAATCCAGCTTGAAAATCTGTAAGTAAATCATGAGTATCAATATGCTCTAGAATTTGTTTTTTTACTGAAATTTCTATTACTTTTTCATACGGCGGTAGTAAATTTAATGGCCTAAATTGTTCACATTTTAATGTGTTCTGGATTTTTCTGATTGGAGTTACAGTTGAAATTTTCCATGAATCAGGAAACTTTCCCTCCATCAGACTCTTATTTATAATGTATAATAGTTGTTCACTACTGACAGAGAAAGCCAATTTGAAAATTTTGATATTTATTTCCCCACCAACCGAATTTCTGACAGCATAAATTTCCAACAGTGTTCCCCTTTTTCTTGAGAATCTATAATTCTAAATTCATTCATAACATTTCGATTTGCCGCAATATTTTGTAAAAAAATATCATTAGGTAATTCAAAAGATTGTGAAATATCTTCTATACTTTCTAAAAAATTAAGATTGAAATTTTCAGCAATTTCTTTCGGATCTCTACACAGCTGATTTTTGAAATATATATTATTTTCTATATATTCTCTGTTTCCATTCATCATTCGTTTCAAAGTTGACCACATCAATTTCGGGGAACTTGAACAATCATCAATTTTACTTTTATAATATTTTTTTTTGGTTTGTCTAATTTTATCAACTACTAAGTTTCTATTAAAATCATAAATGATCC
>JAVJAQ010001860.1:0-190369 GCA_032362365.1 Zygogramma bicolorata | reverse complement strand
TTTTGGTTAGCGTAGATTTCAATAGAACAGCTGAGCTTTGGAACTCCTTGCCAAAAGAGGTTTTTCCCGGGCCTTATAAACTTCAGAAATTCATAGTAGATGTTAATTCGTATCTCCTGTCCCTTGATTCACGCGGTGTTCTTTGAACACTACATATAAAAAAAAGATCCTAATAAAAAGTGTTCATGGTTACGAATTTGAGAATGGCTTATTTTGAAATTGGGTAATGCAAATAATATTTTTTTTTAATTTGTGTTGTTCAGTCCTTTCCATCATTCCTGCCAAAAGTTTCAGTTCTGGATTTTTGAAAGTGATGTGTTTCCGAAAAATGAATCAAATTCACTAACAATCTGAGAGTCGTACGTAAATACTATTGCCATGTTGGAGAACACTTGAAAATAATAACATCACTATTCAAACGACGAAAGAAAAGAAAGATATTTGCGAACATTCTGATATACTGTGTAGGGACTCATCACCTTCAGAGAACAACCAAGTATTACTTTCTCTATTGTACTAGTATTTCGAAAATATAAATATTCTTAGGTTTTTTCCTCAATTTATCCTTTACCCTATCACGACAGTTATTACATTCGAACGGTAACTGCTGTTATAGAAAATCAGCACGTAGATAATGAAAAAATTATGAATATATTCATGCATAATCGTCTGAAGCAGTTTTTGGAATGGTTATTCAAGTCCCTCTCAATAATGTTTAATTTCATAAAGAAGTATCATTTGTATTTCGGCGCTATGTGTAATTGAAATCTCACAATAAATTAGAACATTACACAATTTTACTGCTATTCGTAACTTTTTGCACTCCCTCGAGGTCTGCTAAGTGCATCTATAAATTATGTCATGACCCATAAAACGAATTTATTCAGCTATTACTGTATGGTTCAGCCTCGAACAGAATATTTGTGAAAGTTTGCATTTATGTGAAGTTCAAACTATCTTGAGTATTCATCGGAGAAAATCCAACGTTTTCGAATTTCTAGTAAGTAATGAGTATGATCCTCGGTGGCGAGTTTTTTCGGTATATTTTCATAACTGAAATAGAAATAAATATCTGCACACTTGTAGAGTACCCGAAAATATCATGCACTATAGTGATCGAGTGAATGTTACCAATCATTTCCAGTCCTTCCAGATGATTTTCCGGCTTTTGGTGGTCGCGGTACTCGTTACGACTACATTGTGTGGGAAAAGCATGAAAGTTTGTGCTCTTGTTGTTCAAACCCATAACTTCCATCCACAAAACCAGTATTATTTGATGTAACTGAAATACAGTTCGAAAGCCAGAAATCAGTGAAAACAGTTTGCACCACTTCATTTATATTCATTCACTTGGTACAGA
Source organism: Zygogramma bicolorata (assembly GCA_032362365.1). NCBI lineage: Eukaryota > Metazoa > Arthropoda > Insecta > Coleoptera > Chrysomelidae > Zygogramma > Zygogramma bicolorata. The sequence continues at coordinate 189,009 of JAVJAQ010001860.1, read as the reverse complement.
AACTTTACAAAAAACTTTTATTAGCGATTCCAACTGTTGTGCTTTCACACAAAATGAAATTTCAATATTTGTGGACATATTTTTCATGTCAGTGGTTCTGTAATGAACAAAACACGTCACGATTGGCGCAAATAACTGTTCAGGTCAAGATGACATATGCTGGATCGCCCTATGAACAAATTAATTATTGCAAGTGTAATATCAGAGATCCATGATCTCTTTTTGAATGGAGAGCTGATTTTATAGTTCTTTCACATGACAAAATAGTATTACTACTTTTATTCGGGTTTGAAGGCCGTCGTTTTTTGGAATTTCTTCCTGACGTTTCGCTGGCTCGAGTGGCTACCTTCTTCAGAGGCTCATTCATTTTGAAATTCACTCCGATGACTTCTTTCACATGTCTGCTCAAGGAAGATTATGATCATTCTGAGAAAAAATTGAAATAACATCAATTGGAGAAGTTGATCGAAATCAAGTCATAGGATATTGGGATTCATTGTTTGATAATTTGAGGGCGCTTATTTTGACTGAAACTTCCAATATGGCTTGGAGACATGTTCGAAAAATTGTCAAATCGATAAGTGTCCGAATTTATGATGTAACGAGTATTTTTGCGTGGGTAATGAAGTTCGTGGAAACATTTTACTTCTTCTTCAGAAAAAGAGAAAAACAAAACTTTCATGAAAGAAGTTAAATAAAAAAATTCAAATCACATCAACATTCGGCGTGGGGAAATTTTTCTCGAGATCAATCTATCTTGATCTTTGATCGATAGATTTATCGGCATACCTCATACCTGTAAAGATGATTGATTCAAATTTTTCGAACTGTTGTACTTAGTGAATATACACACTGCAGTGAGCCATCTATCTGTCAAATATGATCTGAAACGCTTCTTGTATTTTCCAGGAGAAATTGGTCAAATCACTAATATTTTCGATATTTCTTTCCATGGGTCCTATCGTCTCTAAGTTAGCCTATAGCTTAGGTATACGTGTTTGAATGAACATTCCAAAACCACGGTAGATTCTGATGCGTAAGGTTCTGATGCGAGAGATCACTTTTGGAGAATAGAGACCCAGGCGTATGCTCACCGTTTTCAAAATGTATGGTGATATGTAATTGTGTTATTTTTCATTTTTAAGTTTTGGAAATATTCATTTTTTTTCTGTTTATCAACCGAAAAATATGAGGACAATGTAATCTGGCACTAGACCAAAAATAAGATATCTATAAGTTGTTAATATCGCACGCCGATGAAAATCAGTTTCCAGCTAAAGACACATAGAGAAACTTTATTGAAATAATCTCAATGAGGTATTGTTACAATTAACATACAATTAACATACCATCCATATCTCACCTTAAAATTTTTTCTGTCTTAGATATTTTCTTTTTTTTCTGGTCTGCACTTTTAGTGTGTTTGTTTTGGTGAGACTCGAACCAACGAAGCTGAGGAGAACTGTGCGCACTCCTTATCCAACTAGGCCTTCTGGACCCTACAATTTGAGTTAATTATTGGTGTGAAGAATAGATGTAAGTCTATTAATTCCACAAAAAAAAACAATTCGTACTGAAAGATAATTCAATAAAATCATTGCTTTTTGAAATTTTTTTCTTGAAGAACTTTTATAATTAGGTAGAGGAGTAGAGGGATCAGAATTGCACCATTTCTACAAGGTTGTCACAGGTTACCTACCAAGTATTTTGTTCTCTATAATTGGTGAAATTCATATCCTACCTCGTGTGGAAATGAAATCATAACGATTCAGTTGACTGGAATTACCTACTAATCCGTTTAGTAAACTATCAAGAAATGGGCATATTAACGGGTGGGAGTAGAAAAAAAATGTTTATAATAGTCCGATATATGTAAACATCAATAGGTAACTCCTAACATGACGTCATTAATATTTCCAAGTTACTAGATGTAGGTAATCGATTTCAATGCAAAGAGCCCACCCATCAGAAAAAATGGTGTACATTTTTTAACGAGAAATGTTCTTGTTGTTGCTGTCAGATGAGGTGACTTCGGACAGGTGGGGTGACTTCGGACAAAGGGTGTTTATCCCCTCCAGTCGCATTTCACTCGAAAACTGTTCATCCACATGATGACTGTCCAACGCAGGCTTATTCTTATTAGTTTTCTTTCGGTCGTGGTGTGGGTTGTAACGCTGCTCTGGTGAGTTTTGGTGTTATTATTACGTGTTTGATAAAAACAAAATTTTGCCATTTTTGGAAAAGGTCAAAAAGCTCCTCTTCTGGCAAAGTTTCTGTGAATTTTCCGTGCTTTCTGCTCAAAGAATAAAGGAGTATCATGCTTTAGTGATACCTTGATGAAAAAAAAAATAAGCTTTTTGATGTCGAATGTTAGATACAGGGTGATTTCAAAATATGTTCATTTTAGATTGTGAATTCGGACATGGCAAGAAATTACCGAAAGCAGCTAGGAGGACGAAAATACCAAAATTACTCCCCCGAATTGTTGCAACAGGCAGTAGATTTGGTTAAGAGTGGACGTATGACTCTTCGAAAAGCTGAGGAGCGGTTCGGAATTCCTAGGGCCACTATAAATGATAAAGTTAAAGCACGCCATCCCAAACATCATGGAGATCAGACAATTCTCTCGGAAATAGAGGAGAACAAAATATCACAAGCAGTAACTCTAGCTGCTAAATGGGGATTTCCGCTTACAGAATTTGAGATTCGAATAATAGTTCAGTTTGAAAGTTTTTACCAAAGAATTAGTTTTTAGTTCAAAATGTGTTCATAGTTTTAAATATTTTCAAGTTCCTAGTCCGAAACCTAGCTATTTTCAAAGCGATATTCGAGGTCATAATCAAAATTGCCTATTGAAATGAGCTTGTTTTGGTTTAGATTGGGACGTTATTTACCAAAAACATCTTTTAGCAGAGTGTCTATATTTTTGATAATAAAGAATATTTTTCTGTTTTCAAGTGTTTTATTACATCAAATACACTTCAACCTGTTAGGAAATACTTTTAAAAATCATTATTATGTCCGAAGTTATCAATATACGCGACTGTCTTTCGTTCTAGACCGTTTTAAATGCCTGTCCAAATTCACCCCACCTATGCTGGTAAATTCGGACAGACTTCTACCACTAAAAAAAATACACTCGACAAAACTTTGAAGAGACTTGAAAGAGCAACATGCGTGGGATATTCTGAAGTTCTTTCAGCGAAAAATTCAATACGATTTGTTAACTGATTGAAAAGTTATTACAGAAAAACATCGAAAATTGTCCGAAGTCACCTCACTTGACTACCCTACGGTTGAGAGAAGGGTATTTCTTTTATGACATTTCCATTTTGAGTTTCAGGTTCATATGGAATATAAAACCATCAAATGCTCAATAATTATTGTATGAACCCATTGAAAAAAAAAATTCAGCCTATTGGAATTTTTTTTTTGTTGTTGGTATCGGAAAAAAATCTGAAGCCATAAAATTTTCAGAGCTGTTTATGAATGATAATCTCTTAATCTCTGCATATCTTGAGGTTGTGAAATTATGGGTGGGAAAGCTGAATTCGTCGTGTCAACCATGATGAAACTGTCGAAGGCAGAACGATCTATGTGATTTCAGATGATAAACAATCTCACAAATATGTTTAAAAATGAATGTATTAATGGTATTCCGAAATATGTTGGCGATATCATAAGCGAAGTATCACCAAAGATGAATCGCAAGGGCTTTAAGTAATTGAGCAGTTTCAATGTAAGTTTTTGTGCCGTACCCCACCTGAAAACAATATATGACTGAAATAAAATAAACGTATAAACTCCGTTTGAATTCGTGTTTGGGCTTTAAGTCGATTATTTGTGTTAACATGGAGCTGCTCTATTTCCATAATTGATAAAGAAAAACATTTGGCTCGTTCAACCCGTCTTTGAACGGGAAAATCTCTGGTATATCCATCCTACATGCTGCATATCAGTCAAAATACTCTTTTATGGTTGCAATGGTGATATTAACATCAGTAACGAATTTTCCATTCAGTAAGGCAGCCGGAATTAATGAAATTCAATCTCTCAATCTAACAGTGAGACATTCGTCAATTACTGATATTGTATATATTGATCAAATATGACAGGAATTGGTAGAATAGAAATATGAATTATTTTCTTCTCGGAATATATATATATATAGTGTGTTTCCCGATTGCGTTCGCAAGAGAAAACCTCAACTATTTGTGGATCTACGAAAAAAAGTTGGTCATTAAAAAAGTCTGCATCTAATCATATTATCCCATGTCTATTTATACCCAGGATGATTCAGAAAAATGCCTTTAGTCTACCCCAATTAAAAAAATCACGAAACAACGAACTTATGGTGGATGAAGTTTAAATACCAGTATTACGGCAAATCGACCCTCTTGAAGTTACAGACATACACTTGAATGTGCCCAAATGACCAAGAAGCCTGAAAAATATCAAATATGAGGAACACAAATAATTCAATCCGGTAGGGAACTGAGTCCAATTCAGTGCCATATTCCTATAAATTCTTCATCAGGAATTTTAGATTCTAATTCATCATGCTCGAAACCCCAAAAAGTAATAGAGGAAGTAATATTTTTCGTATTACCAAAATTAAAAGTAGGTAGGTATTTTTGACTTCCGAACCGAAATTTCTTGTAAAAAAAAACATGTTTTATTCAACTTTTTGAATTGTCTGTTCTGACTGATGTAAAGAAGATCATAACATAATTTCCAAATCATTGAATAATATTTAAAGTGAAATGAGCGCGATGAAAAGTAAGTATTGTTCAAAAATTGTGTTATGTCCACTCTCCGCCAGAACAAATATTTCGAAAGAAATAATGAAGAGAATATTTTTCCAAGTTTTGAATTGGTATTTATGAAAACTCTCATACGACCCAGACTTTGACCATGAATGGTCCGCACTGTTTCTGATTCCCTATTCAAACTAAGCAGAATTATGATTCAGTGTTCTGCTTCGTCAATGGGACAGTTTCCGGTATCAAAGTTGGTGTACGTCATACTTCATTTTTCTTGTAGCTATGATTGCTCAGTTCACGGGATGAACCGATGATGCTGGAGGCTTGCTAAAGCTTCAAAGTGAGTATTTGCCCTTAAATTTGTCTCAAAATACCATATTCCATTAAGTTTGGCACTTCAAAATTTTTATGAAAGTTTAGGATGAATTGAATTCATTTTACAGGAGATTCTGTAAGGAGGTATAGAGAATCGAAATGAGGAATGAGTGTTTTGGATAAAACAGACTATTTATCAAAAAAAAACTCTTCTACGAGAATCTGTAAATATAAAACTCTCCCCTCCTGCTACTTTCAATCAGGAAACATACTGTTTATGGTCATTATTTGAGAATCAACAAATATATGATGAGAATTTCACCTCAATAATCGCTTTCTGTCAAGCAAATATTTTTTCGTCGCCGGTCCCCTGGACCGTGATGTGATAAGGGTGAACTTATTTCGTTTTCAATATACCAGCTTGATATCGAAACTCGAATTGAATGCGGTTGGGAAAGCCGTTGATGATTGAAAATGTTATAATTGGATACAGAACGAGAAACCGAAGTGAAATTCACAGTGGTCAAAGGTATCTCCCACAGGAAATCGTGCGATAATACTTGAACTATTGAAACAGTATCAACGGATGGTCGTGGAGTTCAGATGAGGTGGAATTTGATCAGTTCTTGGTCCTTCATTTGGGTATTAGATTCTAGCGGGTTGAAGATCAATATATTCAAATTACATCTCATCACATAAAGGATGTTCCAGTGGAAAATACTCGAGATTGGAGTCCACACTTTTCTTTAGGAATATAGCGTTCCTTGATGTTTCAAACTCTGTCAAATTACAGTACTTGACCTTTTGATGAGAAGTGTCCATGGTCTCAACTGGATTATACAAGTTGTTTTTGAGGTGAAATATTTTGACGTTGATATATGTGCTTTTCTCTTCTATTACATTTTTTAAAAACAGGATAAGAAAATTCCAATCAGATCTGCATTGTCATCGAAATGTCTGTCTATGAATACAGAGAAATCCAATATTGAAATGAGGCTGATGCTTGAACAGATGAAATAATTAATTCAACATAATACTTTTGATCTGTTTTGATATGACGCATCTTGGGTAATAACTCATTCATAAAAAATAGTAATCGATAATGGCATATAGAAATTATTTTCTATGAAGTTCAATGAGACCTTTGTTTTGACGAATTTATAGTCATAATTATACCATTAGGGGGCATTATTAAAATAGTTATATGCTATGAAGAGTGGAAAAGTGAGGTCGAAAGTCTCAACTTACCATAAAAAAGTTGAGGACCATATTATTTACATCACAATGTATTTCAAGATCATTCTCAGTCATGTCCCATTTCATATATTTTCTGAATCCGAGATTGAATGAACAAGATAACATTTCTTATTCTGGTAGTTCATCACAACTGTAGAACAGAATAGGATGGGTAAACTCATGTGGAAACTCATGCGGAACTCTGTAGTATTGACAAGTTGAGGGGAGATCATCCATACTCCATCGATTGAATCGAACCAACAACATAAAACTCTACCACGCTACCAAAATCAAAAACACCTTCTTTGAGAAAGAAATACTCTTCAGAGAATATGGTGTCACGTACCCCAAGATGACTTACATTTTTCTACGACGCAGTTTATAAGAATTCTTCTTATTCTATGACCCCCTGGAAGTTTGAACGACATAAGTGCGTTATGTGAGTCTTCATCCAGTACGAGGCAGAGTAAACTCCGAAGAAAAATATACTTTGTACACAGAAAGTTGGTTGGAAATTTGGTCCCGAGAGAGATTTATATGGTTTGGTGGTTCGATTCATCGATCCAAGTACAGACAATCTATGGATTATCACTAGAAAAGACGATGACTTATTCTCATCCATTTTCAAGAAAGTCTTTCGTTGTGATACATGCAGAGCTTATGCTTCATACTGATCAAAATTCCAGAGTGGCATTATGTGTCAGATATCGCCATAACAGTCTGCCTTTCAGTAGCTCTACTCAGTAGAATAAAATTACCGTCATCAGCGCCTTCGGTGACCGTTGTCTTTGATCCTTCAAATCTTACACGAAGTCGGCTGTTACAGTTCTCATCGTATTTTTGTATTCTATTTGAATCACTGTGCTTTTGCAGATGCATTACCCAACAATCAGCTATTTGCTACGACTAGTTATAGAATTGTTATATTGAAAGCGGAAAAGCAGTTTACCTACAAAACTGTATCGACTCACAATTATTATTTTCAAATGGAAGTTTTAAATTGGATTCACCAAAAATGAATACAAGTCATCTGAAATAAACTGAATTCACAATTAAATTCAACTCTAGTGTTTTACTACATCATTTGATCGGAGATTTGCGTTTTTATAATGAACTTTTTCTAGTCCCACTATTTCAAACCGTTCATAACGTATTTGACAGTGTTAGGTGATGGCTCATTTAGAAAACACATGTATTATAAATTAATGGCGGCTGCTTCCGGAAGTTTTGTTGTAAAATGATGAAACATATGACATTTTACCCGATAAATTTCATCTCATGACTACATTCAGTTGCCCATAAGAGAAATTCAGGGAATTGTAGCTCAAAATTCTCTGTGGAATTGAATTATAAATCATATTTTCAGAAAATTTATTTTCAACAGTCCATTGGTACTGAAACTAATTATATCCATGAATCGACAACAATTGTTTTATACACTTGCTGTCATGTCTCGTCGATCATCGAAAATGGACGATAAGGAACAAATGTGTCCACCACCACCACAAATTACCGCACGAGCATGGTTGTAGTAGAAAAAGTACAGTACACAACTCGAGAGAAGGCCAATTACGTAAACTCGTGAATTACCGCACTCAGCTCACGCCTCGTGCTTACAATTTTTCGTTCGTATGTAATAGCCTACTTATCCGAATCGTTACTTAATATACTATTACGTGTTATCATATCTTCAGCAATTTTCACAAGTAGTGAAATCGTCTGCTTATGAGAAAAGTTGTATCAAAAATTCTAAAGATATTGATAGTTTCGAGAACGAAGCTATAGAAACTCTCACATCGTTCTTCGGTGGTGCATTATGGAAATTAAAGTATCGTGAATAAAACGAATTTACTCACATTCCCTTTCAAAATTCCACCTGTTGTCTCTCGAGTGAATTCACAAGATACTCTTGAATTATCCTCCTCGAGAAACGGTGAGTTTGATAATATCCATTGTGAGAGATTCTATATTGGGGTGATGTGTACTAAATAATATCGGTTTGAACTCCATTTCAAAAGAAACTTATATTGAGCGACACAAATCACCCATCCTGATATGACGAAATAGAGAGAAAATAATCCTGCTTTTGGGAGTAAATACATCCGATTGAATAGAAAATATGGCAAATGGTAAAACCTCAGTCATTAATGGCTCATATTCTTCTAAAAAATATCATTCACGGTATGGGGAATTGGTATCAAAAAAAGAATTTTGGTATGTGGAGTCCTCCCTTCATTCAATCATTTGTTGTGTTCATGTCCACATGTCACCTTTTTTGACACCAGATCAGAACCATCTAACGACAATAGAAGCAAATACAGCACTTTGGTTTACAACTAGGTGGATTGTAAATGCTGATTAATTTTGTTTATTTGAAAATTTTCCAAGAATATCTTGAGGTCAGGATGTAAACCTTCGTACCAGAAAAATGTTTGTGTTTGGGTTCGCCTGAATTTCAGGTATGCACCTTTATTTTCTCGTTTAGAATAGAATATAGGTACATGAATCACTCACGAGGAGAAAGAAATTGTCTAGGAATTGAAAAAATGATTGAAAATCCCAACTTTCTGAGATTTAGGATATTTTCTAGATTCCGCAATGCAACGAAATATATATTACGGATTGTACTGAGAGAGAATGATAACAAACATCCAGAAGATACATTCCTTTATATTGATCTGGATTTACGATTTTGAAGACTTGTGTGCATGAGGCTAGTGTAGTATAGTTTCTCGGATTGGTCAGACATCAAGAACAATTGAGATTTCTATCTAATGTATTGAATTGTATAGTTGATGATGCAGTTTGAGTATTTCATATGTATCGATCACCTTGTACGAATTAAGCATTATGCAAGATACGTCATAGCAAAACAAAGCATCTGCTAATTTTTCTCGTTTCTCAATTGTTTCCGATTTGTTTATGATCATATCAGACTTTCAAGAATTGACCACACTTTCAGTGGCGGTCCGGTATTTATAGTTTCTTGATGATGATTACAATATGCATATATAATATTCTCCTGGGCTTGTTTTCGAAATATATTATAGGAGAATTGAGCATATCTCAAACTCAAGGCCCTGTATCTGAACCCTAGTCATTTGATGTACTTACTAGCTGGATCCATGAACACATCTGTTCAGGAGAACAAATAATATAACTATGAATAATCATAACATAGTCAACATGTATCCCTGTTATAATAGAAAATGAGGTAAAAGAACCAGACTATTATATTTCTGCATAAAATCCACTCATTACTTCCAGAAAACCGAAGACAGGATTAACTTTTTTTTCAAAGTCAATGTTTCTCAGGTGATTCTTATGAGTATTCTGAGTATTGTGATAATATAATTGAATGGTATATTAGTTTTCTCACTTTTTTTGTGAATCCTAACTTGAATTTGGTTTTCTCAATTCTGATCAATTGATCCAAATCAAGGGTTTCCGTTTTTGTAATGATGCTAAGGACGTATTCCAGGGTTTGCTTAAAATTATTTCGAATATTTCGTTCATCAACTCATATAAAAAGTTTCTTGATTTGAGACTATTATATTTTTTACAAGTAGGTACCTGATTTTCGACAATGTATGAGCATTGGAATTTAAGTTTTGTATGTGTACTTCGAAATATTTATTCTTCTAATAGCTCGCAGAAGAGAAACAGTTCAGTTTATTTCAATGAATTACAAAATTGGAACATTTTTTCGCCTCCCTCTATCCAAAGTATACATTTCCTGGCCTCATTGTAAGGAGAAAAGTCGTACTTTTTCTCCCAAACGAGAAAAAGTACTTTTTTCCCTAGGAAGTGACTTTTGGTACGTCATCAATTAAATAACTAATATGGTACCAATTTTACCGTTTATATTATATATTATATATATTACACCATGTATTTTGCAAAATATTAGAAATCAGTAGAAGTGAATATATTAAGAAAATAAAATGTAAACGTTAAATCTTAAAATAGGGCTACAGCAATATGCTCAACTTTCTCGCTAGTCTCTATTGGGATTTCAAGATAAGCTATACGCCCTCTGATGAAAAGTTTGGAACCATGTTAAGGTATTGTCAAAGTGGAGTTTATCAGTTGAAGCCTTGGTCAAAAAGGCGCTGCGATATTATTATTAAATTTTGGAATATGATTAAAATTATTACTAATGTATATCAAGCACATTTCACGGTTAACGTCCACATATAAAGTGAAGAAACAAATGTAATAGTCGCTCAAAAAATTTTACGGTTTGAAATTTTCAATCAACATCAAAGTCCTAACCTCAAATAGCAACCCGGACAGGTTTCATGGTTGACAAGTCCACAAATTACCATGCTGCTCCCGAAAAATGGCCTAGGAGTTTGGTTGCTGAAGGACTTTGGTCGCAGTCGGTTGAGTTATTTGGTATTAAACACAATGAATGAAATTCTCTATTACCTCTCAGAAATGAAAAAGAAAATCAAGTACTTTTTACACACATGAAACTGTGATTTTCCTACTTGTTTTTTTAGGTAGTCATTTTCTTATATAAACCATTCACTATCCAACACTGCGGTGTTGCCTGGAATAAAACTAGAAATCATTACACTTATTTTTCGTATCTTACTCAAACCAGGGTTTCCTGTGGAATAGAAGCTCGATTGCCAGCTTGTGTATTCGGTAATGGTAAGTTCAACTCCTGCATTACCTAAGTTTTAGGTGATTGTTTCGTAGAACATGGTGCCGTGTGAAACACTGGCTCAGTTTCTGAAATCAAACATGTTGTTTCTGAGTTTTCAGTGTTCGAATTAATCTGCTCTGAGAATTGTATTTTTCGATTCGAGTCTCGACTTCTAAGAGAAAAATCTGAACAGGTTCAATTTACACTGGAGTTGGGTGAATTAATTGTCATGGAGGTTAATTAAATAAATTAATTGAAATGGATTACGGTTATTTTTTCATTGAATTTCCAAAGGGTGATGATTATTCAAAATGGAACTGGATTGATGATATTTCAAGAACTTCTAGTCCAAATCTTTGAAATATACCATCATTGAATAGGAAATTGAAAAACCTTTCAAAAGAAGTATCACAATCCCCATCGAAGAAAAAAGTTAAAGCGCTCTCTTAAGTGGTAAGTGGGGAATCAAAATCAATTATTTCACGCATAGAAGAAAACAGAACAAATAAAAACAAAACTTACAGAAAACATATTAAATGCACATCCACAATGTCTTCCCAATTTTCCCATATTTTGAATAAAGAGAAGCACGTGTCACTCGTGTGTAATTTCACATATCGAATGAGCTATCCGACGTTGAAAGTACAATTGTCTGGCAGAAAAATTTAGGATTTTTACAGGCAACGTATCAAACTGTCGGACATCCAATAGTCTGGCAGATTATTCAACAATATTGCAAGAAAAGTTCGAAATGAAATCTTACAGGCACACAGGTAATATTGTTTCTATATTACTCGCCTTCTGGATCCGTTCTTGCCATAAACAAGTCACGTGTCATTTTCATTGGATCAAAAACTATATTGAAATCATTCAACCTATTTTTATCATTTATTTATTTCCAACAAAACAGAATGAAAATAGTTATGAGAATGAATCAACAAACAAAAAATAAAGTTATACTACGGTAACGTTTCAGATTCCTGGTATATTTTCCAATATATACTGTAGCGTCAATATGCGTCGTCATCAGATTCTTGAGGATCAACTCCTATTGGCTCCTCTTTGTAGTGCCTGTACTCAGGTTTCAATTCCCACATGTTTTTGTGGGGATTCTTCACATTGTAATTACACACTTCCTTCAAAATTTCTTTGAGAAAAGGTATTGGTTGATTAGTAAGTTTCACTAAATCTTTTATATTGTAATATTGATGTTTCTCAAATGCAGCAAACAGCCTCTCGAGAACCACTTCTTTATCATCACGAGTCTTCTTGCCCTTGGCTTTTTTATTTTCCATGTACTCAATCTGGAAAAGTATCAAGCATAAAATATAAATATATATATATATATATATATATATATATATATATATATATATATATATATATATATATATATATATATATATATATATATATATACATATATATATGAGAAATCGAGCTGACAGAAGCGTATTTTGATTACTTACATTATTCTTATGATCTGAAACTGGTTTATAGTTCTGCACAATTCTATCTAGCTGTTGTACTCTCCTGGCGGGCTCACAAGCTTTACGTATCGATTCAAGCTTCATTTTCATATAAGAATCATCAAAACGAGGTCTAAATTCCAATCTTTGAATTATTTTTCCCTCCAAAACTACTTTGTCTGGTACAGATGCTGAAGACCCTATATTGGTGTCTGAAAAATTTCACAGAGTCATTAATAATTGTTTTGAATTGCAGATCAAATTCACTGAAACTATCGAATATTGATACTAACGTGATCCATGTGAAAACACCCCCAAAGTCTGCTGTGTCACTGTAGAAACATCTAACGTGTGATCTTTGGGAATATCCCTCTCTCCAGGCTTATTCAACTTGAGAATGTTAGTTGAAAGAGACAACGAAACTTGTGGCTTCTGTCCTATTGCTCTGAATAACAATAACATTAGATTTTTATGAATAATTCTTGAAAATTGCGATTTTCATTTTCCCCAAATAGAAATACTATGATATCGATACATTCTTGTTCACGCGAAAAAAGTTCTATAACTACATGAATATCACAATGAGAATATAACATATCCATGAACAAAATGGTTTAGGCTTTCGCGGCCGAGGTTATTAGTATAACTACTTTTCTTCGGACTTGAAGGCCGTCGTTCTTTGGAATTTCTTTCATTTCCGACTTACTCATCGGAAATGAGTAAGCCTCTGAAGAAGCTGGCCACTCGCGCTAGCGAAATGTTGGGAAGAAATTCCAAAGAACGACGGATTCAAGCCCGAAGAAAAGTATTTATACCAACCCATGACCATTATGGCATACGAAGCTGGGTCAATAAGCCCGTGACTTTTTGAATGTCCCGCCTCTTTATTGAAATGGCAACACTGTTCTTGGCATTAGGCAGTTGACTTCTGTATAAATTTGAACAAGCTGCGTCATTTACTTTATTTTTGTCAGCCGTCGACAGCAGACTATCGCGCGTTTTGAGAAGAACATGAAAAAAATTGAATTCGGGTGCTCATTAGGCATCATTTTTTGCGGAAAAAACATCACTCAAACCAAGGCTGAGCTTGATAAATATTATGCGGACTCTGTACTATCCATTCTCTAGTGGTTTACTGAATTTTGATGTGGTCGTACAAGCACGGAAGTTGCCGAACGTTCTGGGCACCAAGTTTCTACATCCGAAATAATGAAAAAATTCACAATATGGTTTGAGCCGATCGGAGATTGAAAGTTTAAGAGGTTGTGGGAACTATAGGCTTTAATTTTGAATGACCACTTATTGAGAATGAAGAAGCTTTCCGCAAATTTGAAAAAAGAGTAATTAGTTTGTTGTTTAAATCTCCTCTGATATTTATCTAGCAATTCATAAAAAAAACTCATGATGCCACTCACACACCAGCAAGCAGAAGCGAAATCTCTTGCTAACGAGATGTTAAAATGGGTTTGTAACGATGATAGATTTTATCAAAAAAATGGCTGATAGGGTATCCAGCAACATATTCTTTGCTGGATGAAAGTTTAGTACGATCGACGCAAAACTTGGGGAAGAGAAAACCAGGCTGAAGTATGATAAGGAAGTGAGGGAGCTATCAAACAAAGTAACTGAACTGGGGAAAAAGTCCTAGACTCAAACAAAGAAATCCCAAACCTAATACAGATCGTCGCGTCAATGAAATTCAATAAAAAGAACAAACTCTTTTGATGTTTGGAATTCCGGAAACTTTACCTAATGTATCTGAAGTAGTATTTGGTGCTTATAAAGAAACACCCCTGACCTCGGCAGAGATTTTTTATCATTTTTTTCTTTTTCTCATTTCTCATTGTTGTATTTTCCGTGGTTATACCATTAATTATAAATTGGTAGAATTTTTCAAGGAAATACGATTGATCACCTACTATTATTGTGTCCAATATAAATACCTAACCATATAATATCTTTAGTTCTTAATTATTTATTGGGTGTAGATAAAATAGCGTATGCAACTCTCATGTAATGGTTATTAATACACTCGCATAAACCATACGAAACTCACCTCCGGCTCGTTTCGTTTCCCGGTTCATGGTCATGTATTAATAACCATCATTACACGATCATTGCATAATATACTATTATCGGATTCTGCAATCTCAATCGAAATAACTCAATTAGAAATGAAAATGGTAAAATTATTGATTTGGTTCTAGCTTCAGAGAACACAGAGTGTGAAGTTAGGCCTGTGTCTGACCTATTAGTATGAAATGACAATAACCATCCCAGTTTGGTTGTGAATTTGGCCCTCGATTGTGAAAGAAAAGTTTTTCCTTTCTTTTCCAAACGAATCAATTTTCGAAAATTTGACCTTATGAAATTCGGTTCTCTGATCGTAAATACTGGATACACCACAATCCATAGTTGATGCCTTCGCATTACAATTCAGCAGCAACGAACCTGATGAAAATAGTGTCAAGGCGTGTCATATAACTGGAATAACTTCAAAGTGTAATCTCGTGAAAAAATATATAAATATTCTTTGACATCCCAGTTGCACTATTTTCAATCTCATCCTGAGAGCAAAAAATTTTTCCAAAATTTTGAAAATATCTCGTATGTGTCTTGTGTTCAAATCTGGAAAAATTCATAACATACAAAAATACAGACCCATTGCAATTATATCAGTATTTTCCAAACTAAACAAGATCTGATTCTTTTTGTTATAACGGAGGAAAATAGCAGATATCATATTCGCCTGTAAATCAATCAAATCGACTCATCATCACCATCGTCTCTCCCAAATTTCAAAATCCACGTACCACATCAAACCTTGCTTTCCGATTGGGGGTGCCACATTCACATCATCATTTCCGTAGTCCTATCTCTTCAATGTGCAAAAGTGTTAACAGCATACCTTTTGTAGACATATCCTTTTATAATATAACTGAATTCCAAGAACATATGCCTTACTTTTGCGTATGCGTGTATATGTATAAATGTATATATGTGTGTTATTCTCCTTTACACTGTTTATATCTTTACATCTCGTCACGTCGTTATATCTTTATATCACTTTATAGTAATAGCCTCCAAATTAACATTGTTAGTATTATTGTTATTGTATTGCTGTAGTTGGGCTTTATGTCTGTCGGATGTATTATGCCTAAATAAATAAATGAGATAGGTGCCGCGTTTGCTCAATCGACCACAAACGCAATCATTCCACAATTTCGCAGGAATGTTTGGCATTATTCAACCGCAATATAGACGAGTTTATGCGCCATTTGGTTAACCGTGGACGAAACGTGGAACCACCACAATACACCGGAGACCAAACAGCAGCGAAAACAATGAGCATCTCAGGGTGAATCGACGTCAAAAAAGGCAAAGGTGTGTTTGTCAGCCAACAAAGTATTGGCGACTGTTTAGAATGCACGCGGTATACTTCTCAAAGGGGAAAACTATCAATGGCGAATAATATTATACCGACTTAATGGGTGGATTCAATGAGTTGAGAAGAAACAATCGCATTTGGACAACAAATAAGTTCTTTTTCACCAGGACAATGCAAGAGTGCACACATGAGCAGTATCCATGGCAAAATACATTAATTGGGCTACGAATTGCTTCCTCATCCACCATATTGTCCAGATTCAGCTACGAGTGACCATTTCCTGTCCACAAACTTGGAGAGATGGCTTAGCATAAAGAAATTTGACTTCAACGGCTAGGTTATCTCACAAACAAATGCCTATTATGATGACCTGGAGAAATCATATTTTCCGCAAGGTATAAAAAATTGGGAGTAACGTTGGACTGAGTGTATAGAACTCAAGGAAGACTAGGTTGAAAAATAAAATAACCTTCTATAAAAACACCTGTGTTTCATTCAAAAAGCAACAAACTTATTGACAATTATATAAATCATTTCATCTATTTTTCGATTTTATCGAAAATGTAGATGAAAACACGGCAACTTGATACGTGATATGATTCCAGAATATTATCAGGGCTTCCTTATAAACAAGCCGGAATCGTTAAAAAACAAAGTCGCTTTCCAAGTCTATATCTTTTTGACTTCATGTTATTTATTTTACTATTTTGAAGAGGTATCGTTAGCATTCGAATTTGATTCTATCAAACATGCATCATGATATAGTTCTTAGGAATGAATATCCGGATTATTTTTAGAAAAATCTTTGTTGGAAATTGTAGTCAAGGTACACCAAGCAACGGAGAACCACAATAAATTGTTAACTAACCTTGCAATTCTCAGCTTTCCCACTTCCGTGTCTCCAGAAGCCTGTTCCCAACGTTTTGCAATATAATTGGGGATTTTTACTAGCCAAAATCCTCTATTTGCATTGGCTAAATCTAAATCACGATCAATATGCGTATCTTTTGACATTTTGCATAAATGTTCGTTTGAACAGGAACGAATCGTTCAATAATAATAACACTGTAGATTTTGGAAAATTACTGAAGCAACGATACACTGTAAGCGTTGTAGAGAGCTATACTGATGTAACCTCTTTGTATGTATTCAATTTATAGCAAGAATTACTGCACATTGATGCCACAAGAATGTTTCCTGCAATTGTACCAACCTCAAGAAATGGATATTCTTCTTCTTAGGTAGTATTTTATACCGACACATCTTCAATATTAAAATTTATAACAGGTAGTGTAATAATATTTTGATAAATTCCCGGATATACAGATATGCGAATATATGATAATATAAAAACATTATATATTACTTGCGGCCTACTATATTCATGGTGAATACCAACCAATTGAATTTTGATAACTTGGGAGACCAAATTTCTCAAAAGATTCCGATGTAAAATTAACGAATAATCTTTATTGAGTACTAGCTTCGTTCTTGTCCACGTCTGTCATGGTTCATTTCATAGATAGATGCAACACCTGAATATTGGAATCTATAGAGAACTAATAATTGCTATCATGTTTCGAATTGATTTTTCGAATTTCTCCAAGTATATTTGTTTAAAATAAAATCGACATAGATTGACATGAGATGAAATGCATAAAAGCGTTGTGAATATATATGATAATATATCAAACGGGTTATATCGGTTGGAATCTGTTATTTTCAAAATATTAAATTCATTGAAATATAATATATAATTATTCGGAACCATAAAATTGAAATGATCAGTTGATCTCATATATATCATTCAGAATAATAGCAGAATGAAAATTTGTCATAGATTATTCGAAGGAGAATTCGAAACAACTGAAAAAATGAAATCCTGTGATGAACTCACTCATTTGGCTAATGCCATCAGAAGAAAATTACTTGTCACTTCTTTGATTTTTGTGTGCGATTTTTCACTATTATCGATTTTTCGTTTTACATTTTTCCTCATATGTATTTCATTTTCTAATTTTGAATTTCAAACTTTTCAACGAATTTTTCTCTCTTCATTTTTCTCTGAATAATTCATCACAACAATTCATTTTAATGAATAATATCCTCAATAAGTGTTATAACATAATTTCAATTTGAGTGCAGGTAACTTAGTTTGAGGTAGGTCGACTTGGAAATATAGATTACCATTAAGAAACGGTGATTATTGGTACGATGTATAATAAACAAATATACGCTGGAGGAAATCACATTGAGAAATTTTTAAAACTGATGAAAATGTTGACAATATTCGAAACCGCTTACTCACAGTTCGGAGGAAGCCTATTTTGATGTCTGCGGACTGTAATTCCCCAAATTCATGATTGATAAGTTGCCAAGTATGCTGCATCTTCCCAAAGGTCTCACTTGAGAATGTACTCCTGAAATTCTGATTCACTCCCAAATCAAAATATCGACGACGAATTCCCTTTGAGATGAGGAAGGATTTTGATATAACCTATAAATTAGCAGAATTGTACTTCGACTGAAACTATAATGAAATAATCTTTAAATGAGAGGTAAGTTACCATTACGAAACGATAATTCTTATTGATGCGATGGTGTGATTTTATCATATAACATACAGCAACTAGTAAATGATCGACATGAGTTGAATGATTCATCTTCAAACGACACGAATTCTGAAATAATGATTTGACATTTTTATGTCTATAATAATATTCTACCCAATGAGATCTTAATAATATATGTATACGAGTGGTATTGGACTTCCATTGTCTTCATAAGTAACGCTACTGAAACATGTTGCATTTAACTCATATAATAAAAAAAATGGTCTCGAAACAATGGATAACGAATAATGGAATTCAGTAACACGGTTTCACCTGGTGATAAAGAATATTGCAGATACCAGAAAACGAAACGTCGTGATTACATCCATCTCTATATTTGATTCCAACATTCATTTATATTGAAGCATATCTGTTCAAATCTTGTTGGATTTCACTATTTTGTGTTCAATATTTCGACTTTTTATGACATAATTTTTTGATCAATTGAACTTTCCGTTTTTATTCTCTGATAAAAATCCATTTAACTTTCTGTTCTAGAAACTTCTCTCGATTGTACCTTCGAAAAAGACTGTATTTTGCTTTTTGTGAATACAAATAGAAAATAGATTTTCTGCGTTTTACATTAACTAGACTTTATTTTCCGTCACTGTCATATTACAAGGAAAACATTGTGTTACCCAAATAACACAGTACGATGTAATTCAATATAAATAATTTGAACATGAGCTCTCCACCTTGAAAGTTTTATTTTCAAAATGAAATCAATTGAGGAAATATCATTAAAGTTCTTTATCTTCGGTGGGAAAAACACATATCTTCACCACTGCTCGTTTGACTGTACTTCCATTGGATAATTTGACAGAAACTACCTGTACAATTTGATCAGCTCCTGCGTGTACATGCCATTGTCGAGCACAGGGGTGTCTTCTTTCAAAATGACAAGGTCACCTGGTTTGACATTTGGACTGGAATGCTGCCACTTTGTTCGTTGCTGAAGTTGGGAAAGATATTACAGCGACCACCGCTTCCAAAATAATTGAAAATTCTGCTGTAGGTATTGATATTTCTATAGCTTCGAAATCTTGACATTTGTGACGACGATTCATTTTATTGAATGATATCCTCAATTAGTGTTATGAGTACAGGTAATTAAGTTTGAGGTGGGGCGATTTGAAGAAATAGATTACCATTAACAAACGATGATTATTGGTACGATGTACAATAAATAAATATACGCTGGAGGAAATCACAAGGAGAATTTTTTTAATACACATTTCTCAAGTTTTCTTTCATAAAATGATATTCCGACGATTTGAGACATTTCAATACAAAATTTTCAAAACTACCAAGTAGTTTCACATCATCTAAGAATGGCAACCTAATAATGAATCTGTCGTTCCCATTAATAACTGTTGTTTGTTTTGAATAATTCTCACAGAACTGCTCCTCTTCGCTTAGAAATTTTTTGTTTTCATTTATTTCCTTAACTTGACAAAATCTATTCAAATTTTCATGAAGCATTTCATTAGTTCGCGATATAGATTACAAAATTTTGGTTTCTGACAAGAGGAATAGATGCTTCCTGTAATTATCCATCCTGAAGTTGTTTTGTGTAAATTTGGTAATTTTTTTCCTAATGTCATATTTCCTATTCCCAATAATTCGTAAAATATGCCTGACCCTAATAGCAAGTCTACTTTTTCTGGATTTGCTTAATCGAAATTCGAAGAGTATTTTAATTGATGAGCTACTCTGAATTCTATTCCAGGTACTTTTTGAGAGATGACTGGTAATACTTAAAACGTCAGTTCTACACAAAACGAGGTTATTCTAGATAATTTTATTTGAAACATTTGTTATATTTCCATTGATACTAGCTGCAGGATTACGATATTCATCCAAACTTGGCTTGCCGAATCTAAGATGACTGCAAAAAAATGATAATTACAATTACCTCTAATGAGCAGCATAACAGTCGATAACACCACTTGCATGTTACCTATGCTGAATGATGAGTTGGTTTGTGCATTATGTGATGGAATGAATTGGTCGGATAAAACTGGTTGTTCAGGATTCGATTTAATAATTTGAGATTCGATATCATTTCTTTTTTATATGCAGATTCACACGAAATGGAAGCCCTGTATTGTTCAAAGAACACCGCGTGAATCAAGGGACAGGAGATACGAATTAATATTCACTTTGAATTTCTAAAGTTTGTTAGCCTCAGGAAAAACCTCTTTTGGCAAGGAATTCCAAAGCTCAGTAGACTATTGAAAAAATATCCCTGAGCGAGAGAGGTTCGACAGGTTTCCATATTCACAACAAAGGGGTGGGAATTCTGTACTCGTTGAGTCATCCGTGTAGATATTGCCAAGCGGGGAACGATTGATGACAATCAGAAGAGCATCGACCGTGAAAGTATCTATAGAAGTGAGACAAGTCTCCGACCCTTCTACGATGTTCCAATGAAGTGAGCGAGTCTGTGAGCGAAGAATCACCAACAAGACGAGTTGCCTTTTTCTGAATGGAATCGAGAATCCTCAATGAATGTTTTGGTGCCGAACTTCACACATGAGAACTGTATTCCATGACAGGTCGTATCTGAGCCTTGTAGATCATTAGAAGCTACGAAATAGAAATCCAAGTTTCTGGGAAGCACTTTTAGTGATCGATGTCACATGGTTTTTCCATGAGAGATTATCAATGATCGTAGTTGATGAAGTTTGTGGTGTAACTGTTCGCCTTCCAGAATATGTTGGCACGTGTTGGCCCAAATTACCTTGTTTTCGTAATAGTGCAAAATTTTTGTCCTCGATTGGGACTGAGCTGAATTGAATTCATGATAAAGAAATGCGTTGATGATTTTTATTACATTTGTTGCGACCACTTCATTTGCATTGGAATTCGAAATGACCAGGGCGTAAACAGTTTCCAAAAAGTTTCAGTTTTCGAATTTCATCATATCATTCGCTAATTAAGAATATTAGAAATTCGGAACATTGATAAATCTGATGATTTTTCTGACAGTACTGACATAAATCATCTGAAGTTACTAAATATGTTTGTTCTGAATACTTCTGTAGTTTGTATGGTAATTTATTGTCCAAATGTTCAACATGTTGATGTGGAATTCCTCTACTTACACATTCTGTGTGTATAAATTCAAGAATGGTACATTTTTTTGTAAGAAAATCGGTAAGTTCTTTCAAAGAAGTTAATCAATTATCCTTCAAGGATGATTCCCATTCTTTCATGGTGATATTGTCTAATATAGTAACGACCAAGTTGATCATGATGGCATCCAATTAATCTGTTCGCAATTTTTATTTTTATTTACAGCCAAAAGAATCCATTTATTTCCATATATAAATGGTGATACTCGATAAGTGAGTTAACTTGTTTCGAGATAGCGTGAACAAGAATGAAAATAACTCGATCTATAGAATATATACATAATATGGACACTCAATAACATTATTCTCTCCTTACTGGGGTGAGCCATGATATAAGTAGTTGTGCAAAACAAAATCTATTAAAAAACATATATGTAATGCTGTTATTACTAACGTCATTGAAGGTTGATAAGTGTCATATTACACACCTCTACTTCCCACCCTCATTTCATCTATTCTAGACATTATCTGTCATTTGTTGACTTCATCTGACATTCATTTATATTGGTGACAATTGTATACCCCGTAGTCACAGTAATTATATATACTTGATTATTCTGAGAAAACCGCGTTCTTGGTAATCTGTCGTTAAATGTAATATATTACATATCCAGAACGAAACAGAGATTTATTAATTTCAATGAAAATATGATGGTTGTGAATATTACACACCGAGGTGATTCATTCCTGTCGTGAGATCAGTTAGTTGACCGAGACGCAAAGCGTCGACGTCAGCTTTGATCTCGAGACAGGAATGAAACTTCCTACCGAGGTTTGCATACTATTTTATTCACAACCATCATATTTCGATCAAAATTAAGAAATCTCTGTTTCGTTCTGAACATGTCTAAAATATTATATTAAACGACAAATTACCAAGAACGCGGTTTTCTCACTTATAATTACACGGGAGCTTTTTTTGTCGAGGTAAACTTAACATTTCGATGAGAATTCTGTTGCCTGGCAACTAAACGAAAAAAACTGCCTATGAAAGTTTTTTGAGTTAATCTGCCGGAAGGCAACTAAACTCGAATCATAAATATCAAGTTTTCTTCGACAAAAAAAGCTCGAATGTAAATCGGTATGACAATTTAATGAATACAGTTTAGTTCATTCAATTCAACGGAAAAGTACAATTGTTAAAAACACAATTCTTATATTTCATTTTCACAGATCAGATATACTCTTTTGACAACGCAAGTGAAAAATTGACAAAGATGCCGTCAAATATTTGTTCACAATTCTGGTTGCCATGCTTTCAAGAGTTAGGTTCCGTTTTGTCGCTGAAAAACTTAGGGCAATGTTTTTTCGCTGTCACAATGACAAAATCACGGCGGCTTGTGGGGTATTCTATACACGAGTTAAATTGTCAGAATAATCGAGTGTATATATATTGTTACCGTGACTACGGGGTATACAATTGTCACCAATATAAATAAATGTCAGATAAAGTCAAGAATAGATGAAATGAGAGCGGAAAGTAGAGGTGTGTAATGTGATGCTTCCCAACATCCAATGACATTAGTACTGACAGCATTACATATATGGTTGTAAATAAAATAGTATACATACCTCGGTAGGAAGTTTTGTTCCTGTCTCGAAATCATAGCTTATCTCGACGCTTTGCGTCTCGGTTAACTAACGGATCTCACGACAGGAATGAATCACTTCTCACCTCGGTGTGTAATATACTATTCCAAAACTTTCATTTGTTGAAAGAGTTCATCCAACAGTAATCTCAAAGTAGTATGTGACTCTTCGACAACAGTTGGTGAATCTAGTAATGCTTTCATATGTGTAATAACTATCACTACTTTATTTTCGTATCTATGTTTAAGTTGATCCCAAGCAAATGAATAATAATTGTCTGATGAAAGTTCCAGATCATGAATCAATCGCTGAGCATCATGTTCGAGACAAGATTTCAGATAATAGAATTTCTGTACATCTAACAAATTGCTATTTCCATATATAACCGAGGTAAACTTATCCAAAAAATATGACTATTCATCATAATTACTGGACAAAGTGGGCAAACTTAGTGAAGGTAAGTTCAAACCAACTGAAGGATGTTGAACATCATCACGTCGATTCAAAGAAGCACTTGATACCTGAGTTTTCAACACCGTCGATTGATTTTGCAATACAACCTTTATGAGCTGTTTTGCCCTAAAAATGGCGTCGTGAAAATAATTTTCAACTTCCGCCCTATTAGCTGCTTCCGCAGGTACCGAAAATTCTAATCGTGTTTGAATTTTGTCATATTGTTTGACACGAACTCAATTTTTTGCAAATGACTTGTTCAATGTTAGATTGATTCACCTTTATATCAATATAAAATAAGAACCGAGACAACTGACTTTTGAGAATATCATTATTCTGTCTCAATTTCCTGATTTCTTCCTTTTTAATCATTTTAACACAACGAACAATGTTGAACCGTCACCTTGTCGTTTCCTGGACAAAATATCAAAGTTCTCAAAACTCGAATAAAACTCTAGCACTTTATTTCGAAAACTCGATTCGCAAACCTTTTCCAGTACAAGCGGAATACAAATGATGACAATTCGTGGGACTTGACTTCTTCTATGGTGTGGAAACTTCTCTCCATTGTGTTAACCTTTGAAGTGGATGACCACTTTCTGTTTGTTTAAGTATCTTTTTCGCAACAGGTTTTAAAATTCAATTATATAGGCAAGCATTCACACCATTTATCTCAATTTTACAATTTTCATCTTTCATGGCCTCCACCCTGTATTATATTTCACATCTGCCTGAAATCATTCAAACTCTAAGTTCCATCGCTGTTATCAAAATTTCATGTCTTTTCAACTATGTTAAGAAACTCGACCTTGGAGAGAGATATAAAGAGGAAAAAAAAAGCTACTTTTTTTGAGGAAATTTTATTAATTCATTATTCTACTTACTTGAGCTGGTGCTTATCATACATTTGTGGATTTTTGGATACGAATAAAAGGAAACTCTGGAAATCTTTTGTAGTTGTTGTGAGGAGTGATAACATACCTTTTATACTGGGGACATTTATAAGAGTCCGGTGGTTTCCTAACTCAACCGCATAAGGTCACCTACCAGCTACGGTAAGATTATATCGAGCATAGCTGATAGGATATTTCAATTGATCCTAACCCTTTTCAGGCCTTCTTGAGCTGGTGCTTGTCACACATTTGTGGATTTTTGGATATGAATTAAAGGAAACTCTGGAAATCTTTTGTAGTTGTTGTCAGGAGTGATAACATACCTTTTATACTGGGGATATTTATAAGAGTCCGGTGGTTTCCTAACTCAACCTCATAAGGTCACCTACCAGCTACGGTAAGATTATATCGAGCATAGCTGATAGGATATTTCAATTGATCCTAACCCTTTTCAGGCCTTCTTGAGCTGGTGCTTGTCACAAATTTGTGAATTTTTTGGTATAATTGAAGAAAACTCTGGAAATCTTTTGTAGTTGTTCTCAGGGGTGATAACTCACCTGTTATTCTGGGGATATTTATAAGATTCCGGTGGTTTCCTAACTTAATCTCATAAGGCCACCTACCAACTACAGTAAGGTTATATCGAACATAGCTGGTAGGACATATCTATTGATACTAATCCCTTTTTAGGCCTTTTATTCCTCCGTTTTAGTACTGATCCTTCGTTTCATCACTCGTCCTGAGCCCCTTGGTTATTCTGTCCCTGCTAATGGGGTAAACTTCACTCCAGGGAGGTTCTATTGCTGTACCATTTGTGGCTGGTAACCAGGGGGTCGTTTCGCAGCAAGCTAACTTGTGTTCTCGGCCACCTACCCAGGAGAGCGACTTATAGGAATTAGACTTGTAGATCCCATGTTAGATCTTTCCGTTTTTTTTGTTTTCAAGCCATAAGCCCTCGCAACCGAAGTAACTAACAATTGTATTTGATTGGGGCTGCCGCTACTCTGAAATTAGTTAATTTAATAGGAGTACCGATCTGAATTAAAAATACAAACCTTTTATACATCTCGAATCAACTATTGTTAACCACAAGTATACTTCTGGGCCACGAATTTGTGAGGTTGATAGATCTGTGGATGAGGGAATTTACAACGGAATTGGTTTGTGCTGGATGATGGTGGGAGTTTGCGTTAAGGTATCGGTTTGTGTGTGTTGGTTTCCTATAGATCGTGTGGGTGAAGGAGTCATTGGTTTTTGTGATGAGGACATCTAAGAATGGAAGGGAGTTATTGCTTCCGATTTCCATTGTGAACTTACACTCTTTCTTTATCCATTGCTCTCTCACTCCGTCCCCACTCTGGTTTCTGTTGTCATGACAGTGGATCACACAGACTCGTTCGTGGTATGTTATTGTTTACAACGCATATCCAACGTTTTAAAATTCTGAAAATTCGATTGCTTATAATTATTTTATTATAAATACAAGTATTATACTAAAAAAACATACACTTTTTCATTTGCATGCTTTTCCTGAGCTTTTCAATAAATTGAGTTCAATGATTTGAAAAAATTAAAAGAAACTTTCAAATTGACAGAATAGGCAAATCCTTTCAGATAATCGTCAGATTATGAGACTGCAACGTCTAGGGCGTAAAAATGAACCATATATGTCTTAATCTGACGCGCTTGTGTATTTCAAAATGACGTATTTTTTTTCACATTCTTAAAACAGCCGCGAGTCTGCGTCACACCAAACCGTCAGATTATTATATAAGAGCTTCTTGTTAGGTTCACTCAACATCCCCTTAGAAAATCTGACGCGCTCGAGAATTTTTTTTTCATTTTCAACCTTTACGTGCGACCACCCCAATCTTGGAAACAATCAGATTAACATACATTTTCAAAAATATGTAGGACATAGATGATATCGATATCTGACGCGCTCGAGGATGTCAATGCAATAGTTTTTTTACATTTTTGAAAATCTGTAGCGCTCCCCCCACCGATGGAAAGGTATACATTACATAACATTTTTTCTTTTTATCATCATAGGTCTCTATGACGCTCGAGTAAATCCCGATTTAGCATCATGGGCTCTCCTACTAGAAGCGAATTCAGCAAATATATCAACAATGTTTATTCATCGCGTTGCTCAGGTGAATACTCAAGTGGAAACAGCTGCAGTAAGGCGACAGCGACGCGAAGGTAATGTCTTTTGTTTTCAGTTGCTAATTCGAGCATTGTTTTGACACTTCTGCTGAAAGAGATGCCGCGCGGGAATCATTATGAGCGAGTTTTATTTCAAAACTTTGCACTGGGGCTATTTACATCGGAACTGGCGGGTGAGTAACTGCAATCGAATGAAGAAGTCTCTTAGGACCAAATTGAGATATCTGAAGATCCCGGAATTGCTATTTATGATATGAGTGTTAGAAGATAGGTTTTATTTTGTCAGTGAGAAAGTTTGTGAAATGAGCGTAGCGTGTTGAGCAATTTCACGAACAAAATGAAACTTACTTTTAACACAAATGTCATACAAAGTTTTTTGTACAACTGTCCTCTTCATATTGAAATAATTGAATTTAATATTTCTATGAAAACACATTTTGACTTCTCTTATCAGTTAACTTTTTTCATGTTATCGCATTTGCTGTGAAGTGGCCGTGTCAGGTGACAACGAATCACCTGGTTACCAACAAACAATATTGTTTTCAGCTGACGCGTTTTATTTAAAGGCACATTTAAAGTTCTTGATGGTGTTTAATGTCTTGCAAATTGAAGAACAATAGTGAGAAATTGTGTGTTCCTGACGATATTGAAGAGGCTACAAAAAGATCTTCAACTGAATTGTTACCGAAAAAATCGTCTCAGCAGTACGACATCGCTTAATCGAATTTTCTAAACTGAAAGAAATCTTGTTGAAAATACTTTCAACACTAGTGTAGAAAATATTTTCAACTCGCTACTTTGAAAACATCATCTTTCAATACCTTTGACAACCGCTAAAAATGTCACTTTCATTGACAGTTGTACAAAAATGTCTTTTTTAAACTTTGACATATGAAGTAACACTTTAAGAAAATGGCTCACTTTATATGATGAGTTATGAAACTGGTTACTTTTATCATCTTAGTTACGGAAGTGAAACAGAAGCATCCAATCGACCAATCAAACCACACAATGTATATCTTACTATATTCGTTGAAGTGAAAAATAACGTATTTGGTGCCCAAAGTATCAGAATGATTGGATGATACAAATCTCACAATCCTAATAAAACCAAAACCTTCAATACCGAAAGTAAACCAACAGAATCTCAAAATGTAATCGATTATTTTCTTCAATGCGAAACTCATGAAAAAGTTGAAGTCTAGGCAACCGAGACACATCAGTGAAACAGCGTTAAAACGCTTTTTCGCTCACATACCCGCTCACTTCATTGGAACATCGTAGAAGGGTCGGAGATTTGTCTCTCTTCTAAAGATATCTCCATGGTCGGTGCTCTCCTGAATTGTTATCAATCGTTCCATCCTTGGCAATATCTACACGGATGACTCGATGAGTACAGAATTCCCACCCCTTTGTTGTGAATTTGGAGACCTGTCCAACCTCTCTTGTTCAGGGATCTTTTTTCAATAGAACAGCTGAGCTTTGGAACTCCTTGCCGAAAGAAGTCTTTCCTGAGGTTTACTTCAAAAATTCAAAGTGAATGTTAATTTTTATCTGCTGTTCCTTGATTCACGCGGTGTTCTTTGAATATTACGGGGCTTCCCTTTCGTGTGATTCTGCATATAAAATTTGACACACATCTTAATAATTGACTATTCTACTGGGACAAATGACTGAATGAATCAAATGAAACTCACACATACCACAGAATAATTGAACTACTATTATATGAGAGCCAATCCAATGACATATTCGGAAAAATCTACGCCTTCCCAAAGTGCACCAATGAGAGTATACTGGAATATTCCATTGCTTTTGCTCCAGTGAGTCAGACAGAGACATGTAACTTGAATTTTCTCAGTTTAGTTTTCTATTGTTGGTATATACAGTACTTTTCTTTAATATCACCTCCCTTTTATTTTTTGAACGGCTTTACTCAAAAAATTGGAGCTTGGGATTGTGAAATTGATCCATAAATACTATATTTTAGAGTAGAATTCACGATGAAAATTTCAGGACAACGACTGGGCGCCACCTGGAAAAAAAATCAAATGGAAATGGGGGACTAGTGATACATCAT
Organism: Zygogramma bicolorata; assembly: GCA_032362365.1. NCBI lineage: Eukaryota > Metazoa > Arthropoda > Insecta > Coleoptera > Chrysomelidae > Zygogramma > Zygogramma bicolorata. The sequence continues at coordinate 160,250 of JAVJAQ010001860.1, read as the reverse complement.
TTTGAAAAAACTTTTCCTAGAGATCAATTACCCTAACACCAAACTGATACTTTTGCACTCGACGCGCGTTTCGCTAACAAGGTAAGCATCTTCAGGAGAAAAATATGGATAATACCAGTATCAATTTTCTTCTCCTGAAGATACTAACGTTGTTAGCGAAACGAGCGTCGAGTGCAAAAATATCAGTTCGGTGTTAGGGTAATTATTCTCTAGGAAAATTTTCAACTTTTACGATAAAGGTTCCTAACTCATCGTTTATTCATCATGTTGGAGTAAATATCTTCACCTACTACAAAATGGCGGAACATTTAATAATTGCCTGAATACGACGTTTAATTTTATACTTTGATGAGGAAATTAGCTGAGTTCAGTTCAGAAGATGCTCGAAATGGTTCTCTCAAAAGTCGTGCCATAGGAACAGCCTATCCGATATTTCACGTGGAACATTTTCAAACACAGCAACGTCGATATTTCTACAAATATTCTTTATTCAATACCGTATATTCAATATTGAAGCGAGTTCAGTTTCGTACAACTTTTACTTCGAATAGCCCCATAAAAAAAGTCTGAAGGTGTCAAATCTGGCAAGCAGGCTGGCTATTCCGTAGGACCCCAGTGGCCAATCCAACGACCATGGAAAGTATTATCCAAATAGTTTCTTACTTGTCTGGAGTTATGTGGTGGTGCTCCATCTTGTTGGAATAATAATATCCGTATCGAATTCATTAGGATTTACAGTAGTTTTCAGCACATTCAAATACAGTTCCCCTGTTGAATTTTATTCTATTGCCAATTTTGGAGTTCCCGTGGTACGCATCTACTTGTGAACTCGAAATCTAAATGAGAATATTTGAGCTGAACAATGATGTTCGTTGTTTTACTGATATTTCTGTAATTCTTCATTTACGAAAAAACACCTATCATACCTTATCGGGTTGTTGGGATTGCCATAAGGTAGAGAAAAACGAATATTTGTAGAAATATTGATATTAATGTATTTGTATTCAGGTAATTATAAGTTCCGCCAGTAGGTGACTTCATATTCTACGGTTGTGAATTATTCATCAGGAGCTTCAAAATTATGTATTAATTTTTTTCCAGATGGCGCCCAGTCGGGGGGGGGGACATTGGAGAGAAGCATTGTGGTGTCAGATTTCTGTGCCCATGAAAGTGTCAAAGATCGATCAAGGTCAAATATTTCTGGACAATTGTGTTAGGTTACGAATTCGCTTCTGTAAAGAAGTTTGATTATTCTGTGCCCATACCATGAACAGATATAAGAGGCCAAAATGAAAAATGAATTGCCTTACTTCACTGGTTCACGCATAAACCTCACGTAGATGAGAAACTCCATCACTCCAGAATCATAATAGAAACTCATTTGTTAAATGAGACATATCGAAGCAATGTTCTGAATGGTAGCAATTTCATTGGAATCGAAAAGAGCACGCCACACTGGTTTTGCGTTAGGTGTAGGCCGAATGTACGCTGTGCGTGAGTTCAGTCATTTGGGGACTCCGTAACTGTACTAATCAACTCCATACTATTATTTATTATTCCAAAAAGTGGAAATATTCACTGGATATTTACGAAAATTGATATTTGAGGAATTTCATATCGGTAAGAAATGATTATGAATAATGTAATAGTTAAAAATTGTCGTCAGAAAGCAAACTGAGTATTCTTACACAAGAAAATTCAGGTAAGCTAGACTACAATAATTGTACTTTCAATTGAATGTTTAGGATGGAATCTCGAAATAATATTCGAAAAACGAAATTGTTATAATTTGAGAATCGATATTTTTTTCTTATAACAATGCATTCAGCTGAGAATATTGCAGGAAAAAAACTATACGTAAATCACTAGACCAAAAAATTTTACCAGAAAAGTGTTTTTGTTTTCAACGAACGAAGAGTGATAGATGGAACCACCTATTCTACGGACTCGTGGTTTCATCAAGCAATTGCTCTTACGGAAAATCTAAATGTTTAAAATTTCACACCAATAGTTTCCGACCAATGAAATGCGTATTTCGTTTTGCGTTACCAAGGAAACTCAGGTATCTTATTGGATTTTTTCCCGCAGGGCAGTAATGATTCAAGGGAGGACAAGGCACTTTACCCCCATGTTTATACATGTGATTTTGCCACCTTTCCCAAATAAAAAGTCATTTGAAAAAAATTATTCGTGAAAGTAACAAATAAAATTCATCAAAGTACTGAAACTAAGAAAGTAGGTATAGTACAAAACAAACAATAAAAAAAAAGTCCCGCCGCCAGATTCGAACCAACACGTACGATTGTCTTCAATCCCATCATGACAACGTCCGTTCCATCAGGAGAGTTTTGAGGAATCAGGAATATAGCGTGTTGTTGTAGCTTATTTGACATTTGACTTTAATATTCTTAATATATTCATTTCTTGAAAATGTCTAACCTTCTTTACTGATTCCTACCATATAAAAAAACATGAATGAACGGTGAAATTTATACTTATATAATAAAATATAGTTCAGGTCGTCCCTGGGGAGGAAAAGTACGACTGTGCTCCCTACAGTGATTCCAGGGAATGTATACTTTGGATAGAGGGAGGCGGAAATACTCACCGACTTTGAGCAGAAGTAAACAAAAAGTAACGTCCAAATTAGGCACTAGAGCACTTAAGCAGACTATAGTCGGGCCGTTCAAAAGATAGAATTCAAGAACGCGTGAACAGTGAATGCCTGCATAGCCACCCCTACTAAACTGAAATAAATGAAGAACTATTTACACTGTACTGTACTCATTTGTGCTTTGTATTTACGTGTGTTACGTTAATTGAATAATAACGATGGAAACACTCTTTCACCTCCAAGAAAAAGATAAAAAAAAAGACATTTAACTGTAGAGGAAAAAGGTGTAATAATGAACACTTATAAAAAAGCATCCCAACAGTTGATGGGAGAACGACGTGGCGACGTTTTTGTTGAGTGGTGTGAATCGGACTTGTAACATTGGGGAGAGGAACATTCAAAGAGTGCGTGTCGTTCACGTGATCATTCTATCTTTTCAGCGGCTACACTATAATGAAATACAATAATGAGCCACTTCTTTTTTACGAGCCACTTGATACTTCAGTATATTTATCATTGCGTAAAAAAAGATATGTATCTTTATTGCTCCGAGTTCGAAACTTGATGATTATCGTGATACTTATTTTCCTCAATTTTTGCAGAGAATTTTTCGAATCGGGTGAACCTGAAATAGAAAGAAATATGGGGTTATATATATTGTAGGTTGAATCGGTGGAATTATAAGAGAATTGCCATATGTTCAAGTCGTCATTGTGATTAGATATAATGATTGGTTTGTTCAGAGTGGATCTTTTTTTGACGAACATGTTTATTGAAATGTTTGATAAGAATACCCAGTGCCAGGCGGCAGGCGGCAGGCGGTTGCCTTGCATTGTTACTAACGTACCAACTTGGAACTGCACTAAGTTGGTAGGTATGGTGTGGACAGTATATTACGTGACGAGAAGGATGAGTAGACTTTTACGTACAAGCGAAAATTGTGAGCGCAAGTCGATTCATTACGTCCCTCTTGAGTTTTGATTATGATTTTTTTACATACAGATTCACACGAAAGGGAAGCTCTGTAATGTTCAAAGAACACCGCGGGAATCAAGGGACAGGAGATACGAATTAACATTCACTTTAAATTTTTGAAGTTTGTTATCCTCGGGAAAAACCTCTCTTGGCAAGGAATTCCAAAGCTCAGCCGTTCTATTGGAAAAAGATCCCTAAGCAAGAGAGTTTCGACAGGTCTCCAAGTTCACAACAAAGGGGTGGGAATTCTATACTCGTCGAGTCATCCGTGTAGATATTGCCAAGGATGGAACGATTGATAACAATTCAGAAGGGCACCGACCGTGAAAATATCTATAGAAGAGAGACAAGTCTCCGACCTTTCACACGATGTTCCAATGAAGTGAGCAAGTTTGTGAGCGAAGAATCACCAACAAGACGGATTGCCTCTCTCTGAATAGAATCGAGGAGCCTCAATGAATGTTTGTGCCGAACTACACACATGAGAACTATATTCCAAGACAGGTCGTATCTGAGCCTTGTAGATCATTAGAAGCTGACGAGAAGTGAAGTATTTCTTCGCACGAAATAGAAATTCAAGTTTCAGTATAGCACCTTTGGCGATCGATCTCACATGGTTTTACCATGAAAGACTATTACTGATCATAATTCCTAGCGTCGAAATACTTGACTTTGTAGGAATAGTTACTCCTGACATCTGGGGTTTCATGAACATACAAGTCTTGTAGCTACAAGAGGAACACGATGATAAATAATTGTTTTCTACTCGTTTTTCACCTGTACCTGCATTATTTTTTTCTTGTAGCTAGAAGACTTTTACTTTTATGAAACTGGTCCCTGGATATTAGATGATGATAGATCGGCTTTCCTTGAGGAGAGACATGCCTGAAATTATACCAAGTTCATGTAACCTCATTCTATCATTTTCACCAAGTCATCGTCAATTTTATTGACGTGAATGTTTCTTCGAATTTCTGTTTCTCGAGCTGGTATGGGGACTCTAGAAGAGAAACTAGTATGATGAGTATTGTCGTCCACAAAACTATGTACTGAACAAGATATTTTCTCGAGCAAATCATTGATATGAAGCAGAAACAAAGTGGGCGCCAGAACTGAACCCTGTGGAACACCTGCATTTCTTGTTAGGGTATCAAATGATATTCCATCAACAACCACATACAGAGACATGTCAGGAAAGGAACTCTTCAACAAAGCACACAACTGAGATTTCTGAATATCATATATGAATGAATGTTGTTCAGAGTGGATTTTGAAGTATTTTTGTTTTAATTTCGGCAGTTTATGTGAATCAATGAAATTGTCGATTCGTCTTTCATTTTTGATCTCTTTCGTTTGTATGTTGTACTGGTGAGTTTCATTCGATTTACATAATCATTCGAATTGTCTCATTTGGATCAATTTATATGCCATTGTCATTATCGCAGACACTGTTACGATTGAAATATCAAATTGAACTTGTGCTTTTATGTAGAAAATATTGTGCGAAGGTCATCAATACGGTTCAGTTTGATTTTATGACTGAGAAAGTGATATTAATTGAATTTGTGGTGATGATGCATGAATAGGCCCAAATAGTCTAGTATGATTCAAGAATAATGACAGCTATTCGTTAATTTCATGACTGACCTTTGGCAATTGCCAGAATTGTTATGAAAGAAAACGTTCTATCGAAATTAATGCTACAAGACATTAAAATTTCAATAATAATTTTCTATCTTTTTACTAAAACTTTGTTTTTTAGTAATAACAAGAGAGCGACCACATGATAGAACCACGAGTCCGTAGGACTCGTTCAAATTGTGATTTTTACCAGCTCAGTCTCAGTCATCCCATCAAATTTGTTGTGTACAAATGACACTTTGAATCGTTTGCGAAGAATATTTTCGAAGATTCCAACATTTCTGGTCATCCTCGACTAGGATGGCGTTATGAAATGTGTATCTATTTGACTATTATATTCATTATACTATTATACTATTCAAGCATAGTAGTTTGGAGCTGAACTACCAACTGAAATATGACCAGGACGTGCTGAAACGCTTATCAACATGGTCATACTCCTATATAAAACCATACGCTTTAAAGGAATTTTCTTTGTTCAAGTACTTCTGATTTCAATTGTCCATGCCCTTTTATATTTCAAATTCGAAATTGCTATTCGTTTAAAATTCTCAGGGCTGTGAAGTCCCGCTTGAATTTGTTCTATTTCAGAACCAAATATCGAGATATACAGTTTTTCTTTAATATCCCCCACATCTTTCAATTTTGAACGGGTGAACTCGAAATATTTAAACTTTGAATAATGAAATTGATGCATAAATACTATATTTTGGAGTATAATTGACAGATGAAAATTTCAAGATGGCAACTGGGCGCCATCTGGAAAAAAAATTAAATGGAAAGGGGGTCTTGTGATATATCATATATATTTGAAGCTCCCGACGAATACTTTAGAAACCCAGAATATGAAGAAAATATCTTGACACACTACAAAATGGCGGAAGATTTGATAAATGATTGATATCTGAATTAAAAAATATTCTAATCCAATATTTATAGAAATCTTCATTTTTCTCTGCCATATAGCAATCCCATCAACCGAATAAGTTTTTATGGTTATTTTTTTGTCCATAAAGAAGACAAAGATGTCAGTACGACAACGAACATCATTGTTCAGTTACAATATTCTCATTTAGTTTTCGATTTTACAAGTAGATGGGTACCACGTGAACCTTCTCCAAAATGATCAATTGAACAAAATTCAATAGGAAACTGTATTTGAATATGCTGGAAACTACTGTTGATTTTCTGATCACCAAAATCGTCGAAGTGAATCCTAATGAATTCGATTTGGATATAATTATCCAACAAGATAGAACACCACCACATTACTCAAGGCAAGTAATTAAACTATTTGGATAATACTTTCCATGGTCGTTGGATTACCCATCGTGGTCCAACGGAATGGTCAGCCCGCTTGTCAGATTTGACACCTTTAAACTTTTTTTACAGGGCTATTTGAAGCGAAAGGTGCACGAAATTGAACCTTCTTCAATATTGAATATACGGCGGGAAAGAATTGATATTTGTAGAAATATCGACGTTGGTGTGTTCGAAAATGTTCGACGTGAAATATCGGATAGGCTGCTTTTATCTCGAGACGTTTAAGGAAACCATTTCGAGCATCTTCTGAACTGAACTCAGCTCATTTCCTCGAAGTATGAAGTTGAACGTCGAAGTATTCAGGAAATTATTGAATGTTCCGCCATTTTGTAGTAGGTGAAGATATTGACTTCATATTTTAGGGTTGTGAAGTATTCGTTAAGAGGTTTAAAATGATGTATTACCAGAGACACCTTTCTATTTAATTTTAATTTACAGATGGCACCCAGTCGCTATCTGAAAATGTTCATCTATCAATGTTACTTCAAAATATAGTATTAACGCATCAATTTCATTATCCCAAGTTTCAATTTTTTGGGTTAACCCGTTCAGAAAATAAAAAAGGGGAACCCTGTCTATCCGACCACAGAGGTCAGTTCATCCCATTATTTGAGATGAATAACAAACCTAAATCAACGCATAGGAGAATTATTACAAATGGGGGTTTGAAAAAGTTTAGAGAAGCTCTTTCGTCGACCGATTGGCAAGATTTTCAAGCCTCTCGTGATGTGAATCATTTGGCCTCGTTGTTGATTAATAAATATCAAAAATTTGTGTCAAAATTTTTTCCTGTAAGGCAATTATCCGCCAAAAAACCTCCAGTCGTATGGTATAACGACAATCTTAGATCCTCAAGAAACCAACTGTCCAATGTTAACCCTCCGTTAGTCGCGATGTTATGCGATTGTGTTTTTCCTTTATTTAATTATCAAATTGAGATATCGCATTGGGCCTTCATGACATTGTTAAATAGTTTAATTAAATTTGTTTGCCATAGCCGCACTCCGATAGGTATCTAAATTCCCCGGTTGATAATATCTAAATGGAGGGAAGTACAGTTTTAGGTCCGTCGGACCTATAGCGCCCACTTGCGTTATTATATTTCTGATAATTCTGACACTATAACTGTTTACTGCTCTGTACATTCCGTACGTGCTTGTGAGTTTTTTCCTGTGGATATTTGTGTGAGAGTTTATTTATTATTACCAGTGAGTATTTGAATAAATTTTGAAACAAAAGAAGATATTGCGGACCTTGTTACACAGAAACCAAAAAACAATGTAAAAGTCAATACTCATGTGAGAAGTGCAATAAATGTTTACCAAGAAATGTATTGGAAAACCTTCAAAAAATTAATAAATAAAATTTTGACTGTACGTTGTGCTTTGAATAAATATACTTGTACCAAATTTTTCGTTTTTCTCTCTGGTTTATTGATTGTATGACATGATCTCATTTTAATTAGAAATAATGGTGACCTCTAAAAATTTGGATGCTTTTTCAAATAGTATACCACAAGCAATATCTTTATATTAATAAATATAGACATTTTACGTTGTAGTTCGATGGAATACATCGACAAACAATGTAATATTGGGCTTTAGGTCCGCCGGACCTAGCGCGCCTAACCGCGTTACGTTAAGCGGCGCGCCTAACGGAGTGTTAAACTAATCGCAGATGTTAGTGGAGATTCCAAAGATATAGCAGCTTATAAAACCCTAAAAAAACATTATATAACTCAAGTGAGGTATGAGAAAAGATTGGCCTATGACAAAGTGATTCACACATCGAATTACAAGTCAAAAGCATGTTGGCAGATAATTAATCACGAACGTAATAGTAATATGTCGAATCCAATAGATATGAGTATATCTGCTGGAGATTTCAATGAATTTTTCATCGGTATTGCAGAAAATATAATAAAATCGCTCCCCAAGTTACCTATTGACTCCTTTCAAAATTTCAGAAACTTTCCTGCTCCTAGAAATTCTTTCTTCTTGTCTCCTGTGACTACTTTTGAGGAAGAAAAAGTAATAAAAACTTTAGAAAAATCTGGGAGTTTTGACATTTTCGATATATCGGGTGAGGTTATGAAAGAAACTTATGATATAATATTCGAACAACTAACCAAAATGACTGATTTGATTTTCACGACTGGTGTGTTTCCGAACATTTTCAAGTACTCGAAAGTAATTTCTCTATTTAAAAAAGGTGATTCCTCATCGACTGACAATTATCGACCTATATCGATTATTTGTATGTTTTCAAAAATTGTAGAAATATTAGTGAAAAATTGATTATCGTCCTACTTTGAAATAAATCAGTACTTTGATGCATTTCAGTTTGGTTTCCGTTCGAATCGCTCTACAACCCAGGCTGTTTTGAGTTTGGTGAGCTGTCTGGTCGAGGGTCTTGAACGAGGAGAGCATATTGCTGTTACATTATGCGATTTGTCCAAGGCCTTCGACTGTATTTCTCAAGACATTCTTTTGGAAAAATTGAACTATTACGGAATTAGAGGGGTTGCCCTCTCCTTAATTGAATCATATCTTAACGATCGCTATCAAGCTGTTATGTTCAATAATAAACAATCTGATTTTAAAATAATAAAATATGGCGTCCCTCAGGGTTCAGTGTTGGGGCCATTACTTTTTATAAGTTTTGTCAATGATCTTTATAATATTATATCACCTCAAAAGTATTTTTTGTTTGCTGACGATACCACTCTTGTTTGTTCCCATAAAGATTTAAACGAGCTGAAAGTTTTATCTGATGAACTGGAAGATAGAGCTGCAGGTTGGTTTGTTAGAAATAATCTCAAATTGAACAGTGAAAAAACTCAAAAACTATTCGTTTCATCAAATTTTTCTTGGCTGAGGGAAGATAATGTAAAACTGCTGGGACTGTCACTACACAATAGACTGAACTGGAAGAGTCATACTTCACAGTTGAAACGAAGATTATCTAGCATATTATTCATACTCCGACAGTTACAAAAATTGACTAGCACTGATACTCTGAGAGTAACATATTTCTCCTTGTTTCATTCACTTATAAGTTATGGAATCATACTCTGGGGAAATTCTTCGGGCGCCTTGGATATATTTCGTCAACAAAAAAAGGCTATCAGAATTGTTGCAAGTACTGGCTTCAGAGAACACTGTCGCCCCTTGTTTATTCGTTTGGGAATTTTGTCTCTTCCTCCGCTATATATTTTCAGTGTTATAACAGAAATTCATAAAAACTCTGCAACTTTCGATTGGCAATCAAATGTACATGATTATAACACCCGGCAAGCAGATGAAATTAGAACAACTCGTTATCGATTAACGATGTCTCAAAAGAATTCACTGAATTTGGCACTGTATAATGATCTACCAAATAATTTCAAGTGCATGAATATATACGAATTCGAAAAAACAATGAAATAATATCTCGTGAATAATTGTTTTTATTCGGTTGATGAGTACATCGAAAGCATAAAACTTCTATAATGAGTGTTTGTTTGGACTTGCTCACCGATTGGTCCGAATTCTCAATGTTTTTAATATTTGTATATATGTTTGTCTTTTTGATATTGTAAACTTGTCATTATTTGTTTTTTACGATTATTTTTAAATCCTATGTCTGCAGCTTGTTGACTTGCTACAAATAATTTTTATTATGATGTAGTCAATAAACATATTCTATTCTATTCTAATAAAAGCACTGTATCCAATGTTGTGAACATTTTAATTGCTCAAATGTCATGGATGAATATTTCATTTATACGTATACCAAATTTCGAGATATCAGAACAATATGACAGAATAAGACCCTAAATCTGCAATGAATTTGAATGGGACTCCCACAATAACTGCTTCTGGTGTTCATTACAATGAAAATTCTATCACATATCATATCACAGGAATTTATGGTTAGTATATAGATGTATCGAATTATTTTATTAGCATGTATGCTTGGTTCATAGATCAAACTTTCACTTTTAATTTGTCTTTGACTTTTACCTTAAGGAAGTTCTCACAATGCTAATCAATGGAAGAGTTCATACACGACACTTTTACTTGAACATTTTGTGTATGAACGCCTCCATTCATCAGCATTATGAGAAAATTTTAGGGTATAAATGAAATATAGAGTAAAAGAAAAAGTGTGGTCTATGAACCTAGCATTAGAGTATGCGCGGATTTTCAAATATTCTATGGAATTAATGAAATTCCAATTAGTTTCAGTTTCCTGGTACAAATATTTGTATTCCCTACAATTGATTACTTTTGTAATTGATTGAATTACTGCGAATCTAATTCCACAACCACAACCAATTCCACAAACAAACTAATCAGGGATATGTTTGCTGTTGATTCCAGATTAACAATGTTTAAAATCAAAATAATATTAGTTGACTGTGTTTGATATACATATTTTTCAATGTTTGAAGTGAAAATTTCACATGCAAATTCACATCAACAGTTTTCGACCACTGAAATAAATCTTTTTTTTTGCGTACAGCTCAAGTACATATCTTTTTTTCGCAGGTCCAGTGCTGGATTCTCATGGATCCGATATGCGAAAGTTGGTTTTATCGTATTGGTGAGAGTACATAGAGGACCGCACTGAAACATTATGGAAAAGTGATCTATGTGGGGTATTGCATGAATTTCAAGGGAAGTCTTCCTGATCAGAAGTTACCTAAAGTCCAATAATCGATAGTTTCGGAGATATCGGCCAATAATACTTGAAAAAAAGGTTGAAAATGATAAGTTCATTGATGTTGGGTAGAATAGCATTTTGAGTTCGTATGTTACCATAATCTGATAATAATAACAGAAATAATTACGTCTATTTTCCACACGGATGAAAATAACTACAAGTGTTCACCCAGAAAGCACATTGTTGTGTAGTAGTTTTCACAATAAATGGTATTGACTGAAGGATTATAATAAAACCAAATAGACCCTAAAGTTGTGAAATCCGAGATGCACATCATAAATGTAAAAGGACCGGATTCAGGTAATTTTGTTTCCCCCTTCCAAAGGATGGTCTGATTCCTCTGATAAGTGTAAAACAAAAGCACCATCAAATAAAGGGAAGAGAATCACAATATTACACGCAGGATCAGAAAGTGGTTGGATCCCAAACGCTATGTGGCTTTCTGCCAAAAATATTAAGGACTCTTGTGTTGATTATCACGAAGATACGACAGCAGAGCTTTTCGAAGATTGGTTTAAAAATTGTCTGTTACCCAACATTCCGCCAAACAGCGTTATAGTAATGGACAACGCAAGCTATCATAGTCGACAATTGCAAATAATTCCTGGCTCAAAGAATACGAAATTGGAGATTCACAACTTCATGGCTGCAAATGACATATATTTTGAGAAAAATTATACAAAAAAAAAACTTTTACAAGTGCTGCAGTCATTTTCTTTAAAAAAAACGTATGTTTGTGATACAATTGCAGAAGAATTGGGACATACAGTGTTAGTTACGACTACCTCCCTACTACTGCGTGTTCAATCCCATAGAGCTTATGTGGCACCAACTTAAATCGAGCGTGCGCGGAAAAAATACTTCTCCGACTTTAAGTGGTAGTGTGGTAGAATTAATTAGGAACTGTATGAATGACATTCCTACCGAGAGTTGGAAAATTTCTGTTAGTCATGTTATAAATGTTGAAAACTCGTACCTTTCTGGAAAATCAATTGCGCCAATTATAATTAATTTAGATGAGGATAGCGATAGTGACACTGAACTGAATATAGAATAGAATTGTAACATTTAAATAAATTACTTGTATATCTCCTACAATATGCAAAATTCAAATTTTTTAAGTTCGACCCTGTAGCACATTTGCATCTTCTACCAGATGATTTTTCACACAATGGGATTAAATCGGGTAGTTTATTGCAGTTAATAAGCCAATACCATTTACTGTGAAAAATACTATAAGTGGGTATCTTCTTTTGTTACTATGAGAAGCTTCACATATGAAAATTGTACCAATTCATCTATAAATGAGAAAAGAAGTGTGAACATAATTCCAGAAAGGGAAATAAATATATATTATATGAGTAATGAGATTGGAGTTATTGAATGAACATAGTAGTAACGGAATGATTCCAACACAAAGTGTTATGATATCAATAGAAATCACAGTATAATGGAAGTTTTCCAATTTCTCATACTATGAGAGTGTATTGTGGAGAGTGTAAACGGTGCAATTTCAACAACTGTTGTTTGAGTTTCGATATAATCTTGAATTACTGCTGAAGTATCTCATGCGATAATACATAGTTCAACCTATTGAAAAACTTGTGTAACATTGCTGTTGGCCGATTAGCTGCATCAATGACACTATGAAGAAGTTTGGCGAAGGGTACCGAATTTCAGCTTCATAAATACTGTTTGAAAGTTATTTTTGGTGGTGGATGAATTCTTTCTACTTAGTTTTTTCGGGTTCTAATCTGAAAAAATGAGAATGGATATTGGAATCTATACAAGTTTCAACATTCCAGCGTTCTATAGTCGGGCCTTTCAAAAGATAGAATTCAAGGACGCGTGAAGAGTGAATCCCTGCATTCATATATAGCCTGCGCGGCGTAGCCACGCTTCCTGCACTGAAATAAATGAAGAACTGTTTACACTTGTACTGTACTCATTTGTGCTTTGTATTTACGTGTGTTACGTTTTTGTGTGTGTGTTTTTGTTGGGAGAGGAACATTCAAAGAGTGCGTGCCGTTCACGTGATCATTCATCTTTTTAGCGGCTACACTATAGTACCCGATTTGCAGTGCAAAACTGTCTAGCAATCAACTTCTATTCCTAATCGGTTTCTCAGAGATCGTCAATAGTCGTATATCTTGTCTTGCAACGAAATCCTCGAAGGAAATGATGATTACAAAAAAATTAACCCAAGACCAGATCGAACTATTCTACAGAGGTAGTATTTCCCTAAAATAAGAAACGTGCTTTGATTGAATCCAATGGTTGAATATAACAATGTTATACCAGCTATTGACACAAAACACCAACCATGGCATCCAGCAGTAATACAGATAAGCCAGAACTTCTTCTCATCGCTTATAAAAATTGCAGGGGCCTGAACAATAAAACGCAAGAATTTCGCAACATCGTTCTCTCATCATCGCATGATATTATAGCAGTGAATAAAACTTGGTTGAGATATGATTTTTCTGACAGCGAGATATTCCCTGGCAACTCAACTGTGTATCGAAAGGATTTTCAATACAGTTCGAGAGGAGAAGGAATCTTATTAGCTGTTGATAACGATGTTTGTCACTCGAAACCACACAATCTAATATCCCCTTTCTTGAAACTGATATATTGTGTGTAAATATTTCGAAAATCTTCTATAAGGTATTGTACGCCATACTTGCCTACATTCCGCCAAACACAAACTTCGACGAATATGAATAATTTCGCTGATTACGAATTCTAAGTCGGAATATAGAGAAACAAAATGGCGGATCCAATATGGCGGTTATTTTTTTTCAAAACGTATTCAATTCGGTTAAATGTCTGCGTCGTCGCTAATTCTTTTGCGGTTTTCCCAATGACTACAGTAGTATGTACTTCTATTGTGAGACTAGCGACTGCCAGAGCTCATTTTTCATCAAATAGTATAATTCAGGAATTCTTCGCCAAATGAGTTTTCCCGAACTTTTCACCTAGCACGAAATCGAAGCGAATGCATTTTTCTGCATCCTCTCCCTTGATTCACGTGATTTTTTCTGGCTATAGCGGGGCTTTCTATTTCTTATAATAAATGTGATCGTGATGAATTTTTTCTTTAAAAAATGCTGACGATTCTATACGAGTTCAATACTTTTGTATCAGTGAAAAAAATTAAACTTTTGAAGCTGTTGCATTTCATTTCAATTATTTTTCTGTAACAATAATCAAAACATTGTATCTTCGATAAAAATACTTTCGTGTTGAAATTTGAAAAACAACAGTTCGAGACCTCAATGTTACATTGGCTTAACTACAAAATTGGTGACACATGTATGAAAAAGTGATGTCTATTTCGTAACACAAAAGCTGTTTTTTTGATCACATAGGCGTAAGTGAACTTTCGCCTGCATGTGTCTTACTTTCCTTGAAAAGATGGAAACGTAAGAGATGTTACGCTAGTGTTACTCTAAAATGATTGTTATTCTTTGAAAGTTTCAAGGGGTCAGATTTTTGCTCAGAATAGAACATTTTAGATTTTGATATTCAATTATTAACTTCTTGGTCAGACTCTTTTAATACCAACGGCGACATCATAGTATATCAAGAACGAAATTCATTCTCCTAACTCTGATCATAAACGATAACAAGATACGTATCTATATTCAATAAAGGAATATTAGAGTCACAAAAATGTATCTACATTTCTCTGTCAAAATTTCGTTCATTTCAGGATATTTTTCATCATTATTAAGATTGTCGAAGATTTGACATGATACCCGAATATCAAATAGTTACATTTATTCAAAAATACATGTCCAACTCCCGAAAATATGCTCGTTATAGACAAATTAGTGAATAAAATTCAGTTATTGCTGGTTATCTCAAAGTGAATAATTTATTGTAGATACGCTTTCGTGACACAGCCCTCGAGTTATGGTTTAGGTTGTCGACAAAATTTATGTCGAAAGTGGCATTTCAGAACAAAACCCAAATGTATCTCACTTGGCGACTAACTGAAATGAGTTTCTGTGATATTGAGATGTATTTCAATTTATCTACAATGGTTTTATTGATGAAATCATAGCAGTACCGCGAAAAAAATATAAATATAAAAGAAATGGAGGTACTCTTGCCAATATTATGAAAAAAATTGTTTCATCGTGGAAAATACAAACCTCAATGAAATATAATTGCCATTATTAAATCTTAAACAATCTAATTCCGCTATTCACAGCAATTTTTTTGCCACCCTGTATAGGCAATAGCTCTAGAAAAAGACTTATTTCAACTACTCCTTCTCGATTTCACTGCTAACAGTCATACAGATTTGTTCGACCTGTGAATCCAACAATTGAAAGTTTCACGAAAATGCTGTTGTTTTTCCGAAGACATACTGGTTCAACAGAAATAACATACGACTGAATTCCATTGTTATTGCACAGCTGCCTGAGGGCCATAAATGGCATCGGCGATGAATAAACTCTTTCAACTGCTGCAATGAAGTCTGCTGTGTTATTTTTCAGTGCAAACAGCGTATGTGATGTATTTTCAGTTGAACAAAATGTATTCAGGAACCGTATGGAGCTGAAGGGCAAAAACTTTTTCCATGTGACCATGTCGGTCGAACTAATATAATACTCTACTGACCACTCACACTGATTGCAATAAAATAAAATTTCAAATATAGAATGATGCATGAGATTCCGTCCACAAGAGCGTAACGAGGTTTTTAGGTATCTTTTTGAACTTGAAATGCTGTATTTCGCTTTTGGTATTTTCAACTATTACCATATTGTTTCAATTATATGACACTTTAAAAAATAATATTTTTTCGTTATCGTTGAAAAAAAAAGAAATGCCAGAAAAATTGAAGATATAAGTGAGATTTGTATTACTCTTTGGGAAAATGTTTCTTTTTCAATCATCACAAAATTGTGAAAATGAAGAAAAATGAAGCCTATATCATCGATAAAATTTTAAAAGTTCTATATAAGCTGTGTCCGCTGTAAGTGTCTTCATCTCAATTTTTGAACGAAACAGGATATCAAAGTCAGCCAATATTTGAGTTGAGTAGGAGCTTTTTCAGTATCAAATAGTTGAATTATATTTACGTGACGTCACTCAGCAACGACAGGGGGTATCAAGTGTTTGTTCAACTGGAACGGAAAGGGAGCGTTCGAACCTCTTTCGAAAAGTCTATCGAGACTAGCCAAAAATTCTGTACTTTTTGGAATCTAACTAGGCGTTCTTCAATTATAAGCAGCTGAATTTTATTTTAAAGAATCTCCAAAGAAACGATAAATATCGGTAATGAATTCAAAAGTTTTTCAAATTCATTCCAATAAATGTAACCATAACATATAGAGCCGTGTATAACATGGTTATAGAACCTCAAAGAAGAGAGTCTCAACAACCACAGAAGATGGATGCCAGCGGTTCAGAATACACGGCCTCACTCAATGAGAGAGAACATTTCCGAGGAATCAGTTAAGGATAATCGACAGTACTATTCTAGGTCTGATAAATAAAGACTCATCATCTGAACCACATGATGTGGTTCTAATCAAAGCCTAGCAGCAGAGACTTTGGCCGCATCACCTTCAAGAATTTCCTCCGTACATGCAGAAGAAGCTTCAAGACTAAAACCTGCAGTTTAACCTGGGTTGGAACCGCCAGAGATAGTTGATGATTGAAAAATGTAAATTTAGGAAATATCTTCGACTTTTCAAAAAGATGAGATGAATGAAAAGTTTATAGTAATCCCATAGGAACCTCAATACTGTTATATATTTCTAATTGTTTTCGAACTTCATCTCCCTGATTATTACTGAACGGCTTGAAACTGTCATCTGCAACAAGGGTTCGTCATTGGTTCTCCGAATTTATTCTAGCATGTAGAAATATATAATTTTGTCAAGTTACTTAGTTACGAGACAACACGCATTTTTTGAGATTGAATTTTATATGTATGTCAATGTGACAACATTAAAAAACTTTGATGGTAAAATTACGAATTATTTTATCACTTCGAACTACAAGAACAAGATAGTGATATTATCACAAATCAACATGGTCCTTCGAGCCTAGGATATTGAATTAATCATAATGTTTGGTGAGATTCCAATTAACGAATACCAAGTACTAACTGTTGCCAGCCATTGTTTGCCGCTACGTTGGATGAAGAGTAATCGACCAGGTGTGTCCATTCCTTTTTTACCCATCCTTATTTCTTATAAGTATTCTTCGATGAGTATTGCTTATTGAATTATATACTAACAATTCTTTTTCGTGGAATCTCAATAAATCGCCAGATTCTTCACAGATTCCGCAATTTCTATCAATATTTATTTAGGAACAAAATGTTCTTGAAACTTTGCCTAATATTAGCAAATGTTTTTTTTTGCATGAGATCTTACCATAAATTCAATTGGATATTGGTTTCATACAAACAATTTACTGTTCTGTCAGATAAATAACTCGATAATAATTCAATCGCTTGAATAATAATTTAATACAATGGCTTCTCCAAAAACGTGGTTTAATAAAATCACAATTAACACGATTCGAAACATACTACAAAAAAGTGTTTCTTGATCAAAATGATGATATTGTTCAATTAGAACAGAGGTTGAATAAAGCAGAACCTTTATTAGATGAATTCAACAATATACAATATGAATTGGAAATTGAGTTGGAGGATGACGATCAAGAGGGACTCGATGCGCTACGACAGGAATCAGTTTCATTCGAAGATACTTATAACATTTTGAGTGATGCAAGAAAATACATAATGTCAAAATCGACGTATGTCAGAAGCGTATCAACAGCTACTGGATCCTCATCCAATCAATAAATTTCTTCATCAGTCAACATAAAAGTACCAACCTTGAATTTACCCACGTTCGACGGTTCATACAATGAATGGCTATGTTCCAAAGATACATTCAGATCTGTTATTCATGAAAATACGACATTGTCAAAGGTATAGAAATTTCACTATTTACGGTTATCGCTGAAAGGGGATGCCGCAAATATAATAAAATTTCTAGAAATTTCTGATAACAATTATGATACTGCTTGGACTTGCTTAACAGAGAGGTATGAAAACAAACAGCTTTTAGTTTCAAATCACATAAAGGCACTTTTCAACTTACCCTCAGTAGCAAAAGAATCGTGCACTATTCTACATCAATTACTAGATGGTATAACTCGACATATTCGAGCATTAGCCAATCTAGGGTTGCCAACAGACCATTGGGACATTCTGATCATTCATTTAGTTACTACAAAACTCGATTCCACAACAAGAAGGGAATGAGAAACAAAAAACACTAAAAAGTCAGAGTTGCCGACTCTGAAGTCATTCCTAGATTTTTTAAACGATAGATGTTGTCTCTTAGAAACATTGAGTGATGAAAAAACACAATCAGTGTCCAACCATATAAAACCTGTAAAATCATTTGTTGGAACTAATGCAACAAAATGTGTCATCTGTGATGAGAATTACACATTCTACAACTGTCCAAAATTTCTCGAGTTGGATCCGAATGGCAGGTTTGAGGAAGTGAAACGTTTTCGACTTTGTGTGAATTGCTTGAGGAAAAATCACTCAACCAAACAATGTACTTCTAGCAAATGCCGTAAATGTGGAAATTTGCATAACACTCTGCTACATTTCACAAATAAAAATAATAAAGTTCAGAATATAGTGGAAAATTTTGTGAATCAACCAATCTGCAATTCTCAATCTTCATCTACAAGTGAAAACAACAATTCTTGTTATTCCACTTCATTGTGTTCCACTCAAAGTAAAAATACACTCTTCTCTCAACAGCTATTGTTGACGTTATTGATAACAACGGTCAGACACATTCTTGCAGAGCATTACTTGACAGCGGTTCTGAGGTTCTGATAACGAAACAATTATGTAAAAAATTAAATTTAAAATCAAACAAATGTAATGTTCATGTTACCGGTATAAATCAGATTTCATCTTGCCTGAATAGTAGAACATGCGTGAATATTCAGTCCAGATTGAATTCATTAAAAGCCAATTTATCTTGTTTTGTGACTGAAACGATTGCAGGCAATATCCCAGCAATTTCTTTCGATTCAAAATTAATAGACATACCACCGAATCTTATATTGGGGGATCCTACTTTCAGTGTTAGTGATTCTATAGACCTTCTTATTGGCAACGATATATTTTATGACTTGTTACGTACAGGGCAAATTAAATTAGGTCCAATATTGCCTATTTTACAAAAAACCTTATTTGGGTGGATAATTTCTGGTCCTTTATTCTTGCAAGATTCAATATCATACAAAACTCATTGTAATTTGAGCAGAACTACCAAATATGACTTCAACGAACAAATTGAACGTTTTTGGAAAATCGAAGAGTTGCCCCCCAAACAATCATTATCAGTAGAAGAACATTTCTGTGAAGAGCACTTCAAAATAAATACCATTAGAGATTCCACTGGTCGATTTGTGGTTAGTCTTCCTTTTAAGGAAAGTCCTTCCAAATTAGGTGAATCCTTGAATACAGCTAAAACACGTTTTTATCAGTTAGAACAAAAATTGAAAAAAGATTCAAATTTGAGAAATCAATATGTTGATTTCATGAACCAGTATATTGTCCTGGGTCATATGTCTCGGTTAGATTTGATTTCGGATGATGGTTTTTATCTTCCACACCATTGTGTTGTCAAAGGCAGTAGTACAACAACTAAATTGCGAGTTGTATTCGATGGCTCCGCAAAATCAATCTCCGGATTTTCACTTAACAACATTTTGGCAGTTGTTCCAACTATACAGGATGATTTAATTTCCATTGTACTACGTTACCGTTTAGATAATGTCATACTTGCCGGTGATGTCGAAAAAATGTACAGGCAAGTCCTAATAAAACCTGAAGAAAGAAAGTTTCAAAAGATTTTATGGCGATCTTCTCCCTATGAACCTCTAGCCGCTTATGAACTCAATACAGCCACTTATGGGACAGCATCTGCAAGTTTTTTATGTATTCGTGCTTTACATGAAATAGCTCACAATATAAAACATGAACAACCTGATATAAGCTCTATCATAACCCATTATTTTCATGTGGATGATCTTCTCACAGGTGGCAGCACCTTAGAAGATGTATTGCGCATTAAACAAAAAATTTCAAAATTTTTTACTGAATATGGACTCTCTCTCAGGAGATGGGTATCAAATGATTCACGCGTTTTATGTCAATCTGATAATCAGATACCCATAAATATTGGAAAAGACGATCATACGAAGACTTTGGGGCTTGTCTGGAACCCAATATCTGACATCTCAACATATTCAATAATAAGTGAAAATGACACCTCAGCAATCATCACTAAACGAAAGATACTTAGTTACACGTCTCAACTATTTGATCCTCTAGGGTTATTATCACCCATAACTATAGTATCAAAAATTCTTATGTAAAAGCTCTGGAGCTTGCAATTATTATTGGGATGAATCCGTGCCTCTCAATATAAACACTTCTTGGTATTCTTTCAGAAGTGAGTTGAAAAACCTCAATGATCTTCTAATACCCAGGCTTGCAATTTCACAAAAACCCGAATACGTCGAACTTCATGGGTTTGCGGATGCATCTCAAACAGCTTATGGTGCATGCATTGACATGAAATCATTTGATGTAATAAACGGTCTTCAGTGTCGGTTGTTATCGGCTGAAGTCGATTACTATCCCGCGACTGGAATTATGTGCAGCCTTACTCTTGGCTGAGTTGATGGAGAAGGTGAGGGTGTCATCGAGCCCCCTCAACATAAATTTCCAGAGCACGACTTATTGGAGTGATTCAGTTATAGTATTGTCATGGTTGACGGGCTCTCCGCAGTCATTAAAGGTTTTTGTTTCCAATCGGGTGGCTCAAATACAAGAATTATCTAAACCCCATGAATGGAGCTACGTGAATACTCGCGATAATCTTGCTGACCTTCTATCCAGGGGTACTTCCCCTCATGAATTCTAAACTCTAGTGGTATGGTCCTGATTGGCCTGATAATTCACATCTTCTGATCTCTTCACACGAAATGCCTGAGGTTCGCGTTATCACATTAACATCAACTAAAATTGACTCGACTGAATTCAAAGAGTTTTTCGAGCTAAACAAATTTTCTACCATAAATAAACTCAAACGTGTTTTTGCGTATGTGCTGAGATTCATTATTAATATAAAAAATAAAAATTCCAGTCGAACAGGTATTTTATCCCCAGATGAACTGGATTATTCATTATTGAAATTAGTTCACCTAACACAATCACAATGCTTCCCGGTTGAAATGAAAGAATTGAGAATAACCGGTCATGTAAGCAGCAAAAGTCCACTAATAAATCTCAATCCTTTTTCAGATGAGCATAATGTCATAAGGGTTGGCGGAAGATTAAAGCATTCGATTTTTGATTTCGATAAGGAATTTCCTGCAGTTTTGCCTAAATCACATAGACTTTCAATCATGATAGCGCGTGATGAACATTTGAGAATGTTGCATTCAGGTCCACAAGCTCTGTTGGCATCTCTACGAGATCGTTTTTGGCCCCTTTCTGGACGAGAACTTGCACGTAAGGTGGTGCACGAATGCATCCAATGTTACAGATTCAAAGTAAGCAATATAAAAAATATCATGGGAAACCTACCCCAGGAGGGATTGACTCCTCGTCCATTTATAGTTACAGGTGTGGATTATTGCGGATCTTTTCTTTAAAAAAAAAAAGTATCGAAACACTGAATTATTGAAATCATATATTTGCATATTCATATGTTTTTCAACCAAAGCTATGCACTTGGAAGTAGTAACTGATTTAAGTACTGAATATTTCATTGCAGCTTTAAGGCGATTCGTCGGGAGACGAGGCATATGTAAAAAAATTGTGTTCGATTACGGTAGTAACTTTGTGGGAGCCAAGACCCATTTGAAAAAATTTCTGGAAGATTCGGGTAAGAAGACGTAATTTCTTGGAGTTTTATCCCTCCCCGTGCACCTAATTTTGAAGGACTTTGGGAGGCTGGAGTAAAATCCGTCAAATACCACTTGAAAAGAATTGTTGGCGAAACACCCGTAACTTTTGAAGAACTAACCACGTTGGCAATACAAATTGAAGCGTGTCCAAACAGTAGACCACTTTATTTCCTCTCTTCAGATCCCAATGATCCTTCAATTGACTCCGGCACATTTCCTGATAGGCACCAAGCTAACAACTGTTCCTGAGAATGATTGGATAGCAACCCCCAGCAACCGTTTGAGTCGTTTCCAGTTCATTCAAAAGATGACCCAGCATTTTTGGTCAAGGTGGTAAAAAGAATACATATCCAATCTACAAGTTAGGACGAAGTGGAAAGAGAATCACCCGCAATTGTTAAAAGTAGGTACCATTGTACTTGTGGAAGAGGACGGACTTCCACCACTGAAATGGCTCATGGTTAGAGTCATCAACGCCCAACTTGTAAACTGTGTGTTCTTCCATTCCCCGAAAATGACTATTGAGTGTTGTTATTTACTTATATACATTTATTTTATTATTTTTGAAACCCTTATGGCTTTCAAGAGGGGGACTATGTTATATATTTCTAATTGTTTCCGAACTTTATCTCCCTGACT
Organism: Zygogramma bicolorata; assembly: GCA_032362365.1. Lineage (NCBI taxonomy): Eukaryota > Metazoa > Arthropoda > Insecta > Coleoptera > Chrysomelidae > Zygogramma > Zygogramma bicolorata. The sequence continues at coordinate 137,359 of JAVJAQ010001860.1, read as the reverse complement.
ATTACTGAACGGCTTGAAACTGTCATCTGTAACAATAGTTCGTCATTGGTTCTCCGAATTTATTCTAGCATGTAGAAATATATAATTTTGTCAAGTTACTTAGTTACGAGACAACACGCATTTTTTGAGATTGAATTTTATATGTATGTCAAAGTGACAACATTAAAAAACTTGTTTGGTAAAAATACGAATAATTTTATCACTTCGAACTACAAGAACAAGATTGTGATATTATCACAAATCAACAAATACACTAGAGGACTTCAACAGAAATTCGATGAAGTGAATATTGAAGTTGCATATAAAACTTCTTACAAATTACAACTCAGAGAAATCGGTAATTTACGAAATCAGTTGTCAAATTTGCAACGACAAATACATCGGCCAGAGCCGAAGAGCTATTAAAACCCGTATCGAGGAGAATTTTGCACACATGAATTACGGAAGGGTAGAAAAATCCAGTGTCGCCCAGCACGCTCTAGACAATGATGCAACTACATGAATCACTTCATCTTTCGAACAATCTGTTCAGGCCAGTCTCAAATTACCTACACAGTAGGTTTCGGCTGGCACCTGTCAGAAAACAACTACTCCCCTGGCTAATACCACGAAGGGCATTGAATTATATCCGACCGGTGCAAGTGCAGGTTTCTTCACAGAAGTAAATCCTGCATTTGCTTTCGTCGATACAAATGAAGGAATTGATTTTCAATTATAGGGACGGACACACCTGCAGACCGGTTTCGGGCTATTTGGCCACTCGTCAGTGCAAGGCAGTGCCATCAACATAAAGTCGAAAGATGATTCGATTTAACGCCAGTCTTCAAGTATGCCCACTGACTATGTCGAATGTTTTTACATTTTCCTCGCAGGAGGAATGGGCGAATTCGGTTTGCTTTTGGAATACCTTGTCCATTGGTAGATGGCGCAATAACTTCGTTGTTCGCATAAGCTTTGGTCGGGGCTTGATACCCTGAAGGATCTTGATTTTTAATTATGGGAAGTCATCGACGTTATGTTAATGATGGCACTGACGAGTGGCCAAATAGCCCGAAACCGGTCTGCAGGTGTGTCCGTCCCTATAATTGAAAATCAATTCCTTCATTTGTATCGACGAAAGCAAATGCAGGATTTACTTCTGTGAAGAAACCTGCACTGGCACCGGTCGGATATAATTCAATGCCCTTCGTGGTATTAGCCGGGGGAGTAGTTTTTACATGAATCACTGTTTTCCATAATTCACCTAGTGCCCTAGTTACTCTGTCTGTTTAGTGTCAGAGATTGGTAGAAAATAAATAACAGGACAAAGATATATTTTGTTACACTTTTGAATTGTAGTAATTTTGACGATGATATTTCCGTATGGCTATATTCTACTATGATTTTATGCAGCGTGCCTCATCGAGACTTTGCACTCGATAAGAATTTAGAAACACCTCCATTTTAGTATCGACGGGGGAAAAAATTTTTATGCAAGAATAATTCGTGCTACTTCAACCCTATGCTGGGGGTAGCCAACCCCCACAAGTTTTTAAATACATCGAGGGATGCACTGACTTGGAATTTGAAACGGGTTTTATGACTCACACAACCTTCCATTTTTTTTAATCAATCCATCGCTCTCACCAAGAAATCGCGTCATAAAGTTTCGAATGTTGAAATTGATGAAAGCCCAAAAAGATTGAAACTAACGGATGTATCGCTGGAAATGACCTCAATTAACTTCTATAAAACTTCTATATGTAGTAGGATGGACAAGGTTGTCAAAAGCTCCTTAAATACATCAGGGCCTACTCTAATTATCCCTGATTCCTAGAATAATACAGCTGATAATGATGATGATTCCTAAACTTATGAAATGATGCTGATTCCTGAAATTATACAACTGATACTGATTCCTAGTTGTATCAGTTGTATAATTTCAGGAATCAGCATCATTTCATAAGTTTAGGAATCATCATCATTATCAACTGTATTATTCTAGGAATCAGGGATAATTAGAGTAGGCCCTGATGTATTTAAGGAGCTTTTAACAAAGAATAATTTAGTGTTAAAATACATTCGCTTGATAAAGATACAGTGTATCGAAACATGTCGCGAAGACAGTAAATTTTGTGGAAATTTAATCGTGTTTTACCTTATAGCGTTATAACTATGGATTTCCATCAAGTAAAGGCCACCTCAATCCAAAAAAAAAAAATATTGTATAGAAATTGATGGAGGTTATTTACAGCAATATATTCGTTATTCTCAATCTTTTTTGGCTCTCATTAATTTTGAAACCTTAAAACTTCATGACCCGATTTCTTGGTAAGTGATCGATCGATTGAAAAAACGGCGTGGGTCATGAAAACCTCCTTCAAATTCCGAGTCATTCGACCCCCCGTCCCATTCACAATTCCGTGGTAGATGCTACCCGCAGCACAGGGTTAAAGTTGCACGAATTATTTTTGCATGAAAATGTTTCTCCCTCGATATTAAAATGGAAATGTTTTTGAGTTTTCGTTCTTCGCTCCTTTCTACCAGTTTCCCTACCGTGGATCCTGGATTTTTCTACTGTAGATTTGTCTCAAAGCTGAGCCATTTACAAGGAAACCATTGATCATCCTGCGCAAAAAATCCATCAAACTCCAAACGCCGAGGTGAGGATTCCGGCGCCTAACAGTCATCGAACTTCAACTTTATTCATAACATCGCTCGCGTTTGATCTCGCCACCGGACGATCTCAGAAGGCGCTGAACTCATCCGCAGAAAGGACGAACGATCAGAGCAGTCTCTGCCTCCCTGGAACAACGACGCGTCGACGGCTGGATTCCGCTCTCAGTCATACGCGATATCCGCACGTGTTCGCTGGATCGCGCTGTCCGGATCGTTTGTGACATGTGTTCGTTGTTTATAAACAATAGGTGGAATTAGTCGACTGACATTTGGATGCGGAATGTGTTCGTGTCCGACATGTTAGATGGTTGCGCCTCTTGCTGGTATGTCGATATTTACCTAGTGAGGATCAGATGTCAATGACTAATTAGTTTAGGGATAGTTGTTTGAAAAGTAGGTCCATCAGTACCTTGATTGATGGTTGCGAACGTTCCTTTGTTTGACTTCGAATTCAATTTCACCGATGTTTGTTTTTAGGTATGATCTCGGGTATAGTAAACAATTATCATTGTTTGGTATCGGCATTTTGATGCCAATTTAAAATTTAAAATAATTTGATTAAGTAAAATCTGTGGTTGAAAATTAAATCAATGTCCTGCTCATAAAACTGGTGGACATTTTTTCCATATGACATCGAGTCGATTTAGCTCCAGGTAGTTTTGGAGAATTTATGTATCTGTGGTGGCCGAATCTCCGTTTGTTCTTTACGAGGTTGAGATGTTTGTCATGTTCAAAGGAAAATGTTGAAATTCACTTCTAATCTATCACTAATAGTGTTGTTCCATTCTTCTAGAGGACGATTAAACAAATCCAGTCAGCAACAAACTAATCGAATGACTATAAATTTCCATAAAGTATGGAATGAATAATCGAGATAAAAAAATACCTAGGTACTTATGGTTGACATATTATCACACTATTCAAGGGGTTGAATTTCGAATGCAAGCAGATTTGGTTGACAAAGAGTAGTTCTCATCAAATAATTTCTCTCATTTTTATTGGCTATTTCGATCTATCAAATGAATTCCTGACTGATTTGGAGTATTCCTCATCCAGGAGGTACCATTTTCATTACTGTGGCCGCTTTTCGAAAAAGAGTCAGTAGACTAGGAGTCTACCTGAGGGGTGTCTCACTCCTTCAAACTTTGTACACCTACTGCCACCACAGTCCCGCCTGGTTTTTCTCGTACCTACTTCCCAGTACCGGGTCCTGACAGGTACTTCTAGGTAGTACCAGGTATTTTCAGGAACGCTCAGAATTTCAGAAACACTGGTGTGTAGTTTGCTTGAATAGTTATAATCTCCGATAGCAATGGAGGTGTTCTTTTCCAAATCGTTGTGTCAAAGATCGCGTGATTGCCTTCTCCGAGTGCATGCTCGGCTACTGCCGACTTGTCACGCGATTGCATTTGACGAAACGGAAGTGATTGACAGAACGCAGAGCTACTATCCCAGGTTACACAGAGAAGCGATAGAGATTCACAAACATAAAGACAATTTCAACCGAAAAGAAAAAGGCATACACATCAACAAAGTCTGGTTACCAGCTCTAAAGCACACACGACCCAAACCAGTCAAGAGGAAACAAGCCACGCCCACTTCCAACACGATAGTATCGGACGTCGAACAGGAGAACAGGTATAAAGCCGATCATAACGTCAATAAAGTAGTATCTACTGTGAGAACGAGATCATTGCGTCCGTTACCTCACAGACTTTGATAATGCCTACCATAGTCGTAGGCGAAACGTCAGGAATAAAAACCTGTGGACCACGGCCATCAAACCCGGAAAACACCCAAGAATCAGTCACCTCCGGCCGTGAAAGTTTACGTTCTAAGTTCTATTATTTTCAACCGCTAAATGATTACGGGATACTCAATCTGTGGAGAAAATTCTTTTGATACGTTTTTGTCATCGCTTATATAGCGAAAATAAACTGTTTCCCAAAAACGTATATACCATAATATCAAACATTATTGATAATCCTCCAACATTACCTACTAGGAAAATAAAAAAATATTTTTCACCGGTGTGTTCACCCTGAATAAACTCAAATGAGAACAGTTGACACTGAACCACAATATATCCGATCATCTTTTTATTACAAACTGATAAATTATATGAAACCGTCCACATAACATGATGGAGCTGCAAAGAAACTCCAGAAATCATACAAAGACCGCAGTCATTGACTATATAACTCAGATCGTATAACGCGAGCTATAACTTATTTCAATTTTGGTAACCGCTGGCAAAAATGTAGACAACCTGTGTTTTGTCTGCCAATTATGATCTAGTGTCTCTTCCACAATCAAGGTCGCCCTTTCGTCTTGTAGAGTGAAATTTCAAGTTACGTCATTTTTGAAATATTGAGGAAAATAATGGCAGTCGCAAAGGTTGACCACAAAAACAAACACACAAACTACGACACAAGGTTTTTTTGGGCTGTTTCACATGTTCAATTCATATATATTCGAATCAGAATGAGGTACTATTTCATTGAAATGAGTTCTCGGATTATTTGAAAAAACTACCCCCCAACCACACCCCGCACAAACTATGAAACGAAGTTTTTTGGGTTGTTTCCCATGTCTCATTCATATATTCGAATCAGAACGAAGTTCTATTCCATTGAAAGGAGTAATCGATTTGTTTGGAAAAACTACCCCCAACCACACCCCTCTCGAGGCCGCACAAACTATAAAACAAAGTTTTTGGGTTGTTTCACATGCCTTATTTATATAATTGAATCAGAATGAGGTACTATTTCCTCGAAATTATTGACTCATTTGCAAAAACTTCCCCAATGAACCCCTCCAGGGACATATCAGATGTCTATCAGTACATGAAGATTGTTGTCATCAGGCTTATTTGTCGCTAATAAAATGTATATCGAATTGGAAATCTGCCACAATTTCTTTCAAAACAAAGGTCCCAACTTTCTTCGTCCAGTGGAAGTGGATTACTTCACACCGGTGTTTCGTTTCTGAATTATGATTTTATATAAATATTGAAATTTTACTGTATGCTTTTTTATTATTGCGCAAAATAAATTGAAGTTACCTGGTAATAATCCCTACAGTTTCGTTAGAAATTTTTTGGAATTCCCCGGAATTCCTATCAATCGTACACCGGAATTCCCATGTGGTCAACCCCTCGGTCGCGGAGCTACATTTATTTTCGTTACTCTAGACATTTTCACCAAACTATTGACAATTTATCCTTCGAAGAAAACTATCACCCTCGCGATAGGCAACCATTTAGCTAAAGCCCAAAAAATATCATCTAATCATGGTACACAATTTACTCCGCTCAAGTGGGATGAGATTTTGATAAATTTGGTAATCAAAGTAATTCATAGCTCTGTAAGACATGCACAAGCATATCCATCAGAGTGCGTAATGCGTAAATTAGGGCTACTTTGTCGAACGTTTTGTCATGGAAACCATGCTAGATGGGCGAATTAGCGAGGTTTGCAGAGTTCATGAATAATTAGATTCATGAATCCACCGGTTGTATTCCAAATGAGCTGCATTTTGATGATCCGGGAATGCAGTTGTTGCCAGTAAATCTACAGGGTTTTCGAACTGAAAAAAATTGAAGACGTCTGAAGAAAAGTTAATCATAGCTAGGGAAACTTCGTTGTGCATAGTTTTCAAGTGGGTGATATGGTTTTTCTGAGGGCACAACATCCTCTGCAATAAATTTCTAAACAAAGAAATTCCTAGAACTCTTTGAGAGTCCCTACAGAATAAATAAAAGAGTTAGTTTGCTACTTTCTTTCAGACATGAGTGAAATTTCACAGACACGCGGAATTTTCATTCATCTAAGAAAATATAGCCGTCCCGAAATGTTGCATGAATCCCACAGAGTTGCTACAAAGTATAACCACCATCCTAGTCCGATTGGGGTGCATATTAAAGCAACATTTTTGAATAATCAGGATTCTTCAATTATCACTTTCGCTAACGATCACGTAGAATGTTTTTGTTTTGTGAAATTTTATTCAGTCATATACGTGGACCAGCTGACGGCCTCTCGAAACTAAATCAGATTTATTCAAAGAGATAGAAACTGATTCAATTTCTGGTGTCAGGTGAGTGAAGTTTTATTTATTTAAATTGCCTCAAGGTATAGTCAATCGTTATTTTTAGTTGGATAATTATTGACAAATTGTGAAATAACTTTCGACAACCATCGATCAAAGTGATATTTCCTAAACCATTTCCTATTACTTAGAACTTCACAATCGAATCCCTGTTACACCACCTACCCTACAATTTTTTCGGTAGGTACCATATCATCAGGCAGATGATGGCATCAGATTCATCTGATACGTACCGGTTTTCCAGTCCATCTTGATACAGAACTAATGAAGTATATTACCAGCAATCTCTGTGAAGTATACTAAGATAAAAAAACACCTATCATATATTTTCACTGTGTTGAAATTTATTCCTAGAAGATGTTTTTCTTTCTTCATGGTCTACACTACCAATGTGCAACTAGAGAAGTATCTGAGTTTTTGTCAAGATGGATTGGATAAGCTGTACCTTATCTGAAAATCTCTATAATATACAGGATCAAAGTGCTTTTTCTTAGAGCGACCTTGCGATGATCGCAGAGCGATAGTAGCGCAACGATAATCGCTAGTGCTGATCGCCAACCAGAACGTTTTGCTTATAGCAAGTATTCTGTCTGCAGAACCTAGAGATAATATGTGGCTGGAATCTGAAATCATTCGTCAGTGGGCTGTTATAGACAGAATGAGCCTCACGATGAGTGTTACCAAAAGAAAAAACCAAAAATGTTGTTGATATACCAGAAATGGACGATAAAGACATTTCAAAAATATTGAGGTTACCAAGACAGCCCATCATCAAAACAAGAATGAATGGGGGATACTTCGATGTAATAATTACAAATCATTTGTGTGCTGACTCTATTAACCTCAGTTTGAGTTAGTGGTCTGGTAAAGTCAAGAATATATTGACAAGTTATCTACGAACTGTAACTTAAAATTACGCTTTGCTTGGAGCGTCTCTTGCAAAATTTGTAATCATCCTTCAGTAGGCTTTTATAGACAAAGTGAACCTCACGATGAGTGTGATAAAAAATACTTTTTCTTGGAAAAAATTGACGACGGAGACCTTCAAATTCAAAACAAGAATGAATGAGGAATACACCAAAGTACAGATTACAAATCATTTATCTTTAGAATTTTTCAGTTTCTAACTCTCAGTTTGATTCTATTTTATGTTCAATTCAAAGAGAAATTCAGGAGTTGTACACGAACTGCAATCTCCACCCAACACCTTTCAATAATCTTTTACGAGTGGCGATTATATCTGCTCTAAGACCAGAAGCCCGTGATAAACGCCATACGAAACATATCAATCAAGTAGTGCTCCGCTATTTTTGTCGTGTCTTTCTTAAAATTTGTCTGGATATCCATTTTCTTTTAATACTGAGTTCATAAATTTGACCTCTCCATCGATTTTTTCAATGAGCTGTATACTTATTGTGTTTTATCATAAATACATTTCATTATACCTTTTTTGACACTTGTGTAGTGGTTTGAGTTATAGTGTAGATATCTGTTCTCTTTCGACATACACTTCTGTGCATAGACGTGTCAATTACTTTGTTTTTTTCTTTTCCTTTTGTAAACTTCATTGTTGGTTGTTTTCTGTTAGTATGTTCGAAAAAATATAAGTTTATTTTGGTAATCAGCAAAAACATCTTCAATATATCTCCACCATACCTTTGGACCATTCGGAACACTCCACATAATATTAAAAATCTATATCTATGGTAAACAATGAGATTGGAACCTTTGGTGTAGAAGTTGACACTTTTCCTAGAGATCAATTACCCTAACACCAAACTGATATTTTTGCACTCGACGCGCGTTTCGTTAACAAGGTTAGAATCTTCAGGAGAAAAAAATTCATACTGATGATGAGTATCAATTTTTTTCTCCTGGAGATGCTAACCTTGTTAACGAAACGCGCGTAGGGTGCAAAAATATCAATTTGGTGTTAGGGTAATTGATCTATTGGAAAAGTTTCAACCCATAGTCATCCCAAATTCTTGTTGATTACAATCTTTTTCTACAACCGTACTATGATAATACACTCATATGCCCATAATTTGTTTTATAATGCGGTCCATTATAAAATGGATTGAAAGTCTGAATCATAATAAATAATCTCTATCATGTATATGAGTTCATTATGATACAGAAGTCATTACCATGACCGATGTTCGATCATCTGGAAATCCAATTCAGTAGCGGAAGGCGACATAGAAAATTCGGTACAGAATAAAATCAGTATTTGCAATATATTATTGAACTCTATTGACACTAGCAATAATGAAATGAATGTGAAAAATAACCCTTCAACTTCCAGATCAGTGGGACCCACAATACAAATATAATAATATTCATCTACACCCGTCCTCTAATAATACACTTATATGCCCACAACCCGTTTTTTAACGAAATCCATTACGATACAGATTTTCATTACGATAGAGATTTTCAACCAATAGAAACTCATTATTTTTCAATCAAGCATGATGTGCGTGCCCTGCATTTGATGTTTGTCAAGGCAAAAACGGTATAGGAATTGAATTTTTGAAGAATATAGCCAAACTTCGATAATAATAACAAAATGTCTGATACCAGCGATATGGGAGAATCACCTTAGACACCTTCACTGGCAGAAATAGAGTAAGAATGATTACATTTTCCATCTGAAAAATGCATGATTTATTTCTTTATTTTTTCAATCAAATTTTCTGAGCTCTCCGTAGGCGAGCAGTCTAAGGCGCTGAGATTATATTAGCTAGTTGGACGAGACATGGGTTCGATTCCGGCCTCGAGTAATCTTTTTTTTTCAATTTTTGATCTTGTCTTCATTTCTCACCGTTTCATTTCTCGAAGTAATACCATTAGTTACAATTTTGTAGAATTTTTCAAAGAAATGCGTTCAATTAGTATTGTTACGATATTTCTTGGGTTCGTCAATTGAAACACCAAACAACACTAAACTACTTTTATTATAACTCTCTATCACAATACAATACAACACAATCACTTAAATCGCTCCGATAACTTTCCAATGCTCGCTCGCTACTAAAACTCTCTGAACTAACAATTCTGCTTCCGGCGTGCGCGCTCCCGCTTTTATATGCTCGCTGTATGAACAGTGAAGAACCATCTAGACAAATCTTCACAGTCGAATCTTCTGGATGAGCCGCGATCACGCGAGTATAGTCGTTCCTGGAATCTCGCACTAATTCGCATCGATAGGCGGCAGGGTCGGCGCTAGCACATTTCGTTACATTATCCCCCTCTCAATTTTGATCGTCCCGATCAAACAATACGTCATTATCGCCATTGTAACGTTTAAGTCTTTCTAGGTGAACGACCTTCATTTTTGCTCTGGGGCTACGTTGAATCCTGTACACCACGTCATTTATTCTCTTGACTATCGAATAGGGTCCTTCCCAGCATGGTGTTAGTTTGGGAGAAATTCCTTTTCTACGACGAGGGTTGTACAGCCACACTCGATCTCCTTCTTTGAATCCACCAGTATTTGCCTTGAGATCGTATCGAGCCTTCATCCTGTCACTAGTAATCTTCAATCTTCTTCTCGCAATTTCGTGAATCCTTATCAGGCTGTCTCGCAGTTCATCTGCATAATCATGTACCTCTTTCTCCTCAGTACTTGGGGATCCGAACACCAAATCACAGGGCAAACGAAGATCTCTTCCGAAGATGATACTGGCTGGGGTGAGCTTTGTGGAATCGTGCACAGCTGCCCGTTAAGCCTTCAAGAATAGTTGAAGGTGTCGATCCCAGTCTTTTTGATGCTCTTCTACTACTTTGGAAAGGTGTTCTTCCATAGTCCTGTTGAACCTCTCGACCATGCCATCAGACTGTGGATGGAGGGCAGTTGTTCTGGTCTTGCTAATTCCCATCAATTCACAAACCTTCCTGAATAAATTCGATTCAAAATTTCTTCCTTGATCGGAATGTAGCTCCATTGGCACTCCAAACCTTGTAAACATGTTGTCCACCAGGGCTCTTGCAACGGTGGATGCTTCTTGATTAGGCAAGGCGTAAGCTTCGACCCATTTACTGAAATAATCAATGGCAACGAGGATGTATTTGTTGCCATCATTCGTCATCGGGAACGGTCCAGCTACATCGATGGCGATTCGTTCGTAGGGAGCACCAACATTGTTTTGTTTCATCTCGCCCCTTGATCTTGTACTAGGACCTTTGCTTGCTTCGCATTTTGGACATCTTCGGCACCATCTCTCGACATCTTCTCGACATTGGACCCAGTAGAACCTTTGCCTTATTTTATCCAAGGTCTTGTTCACTCCTAGATGTCCACCTGATTTACCACCATGAATCTCTAGCAAAACATCCTCTATTCTCGACATGGGCACAACCAGTTGGGAACTCACTTTCTTGCCATCGGCTGACTCCCAAGCCCTCTTCAGTAGGCCATTCTCCACAATCAAGGAATCCCATTGGGCCCACAATGCTTTGAAGGTTGGCGATCGATCTGAGATGTCCTTCCAGGTGGGTCTTTCCGCTCCATTTTCTTTCCATTTCAAAAATTCTGCAACGTTTGGATCATTTTCCTGGTCTTGTCGCATCTTTGCTGTCGTCCAATTGTCGTCTACTATCAATCTCACTTGGTTGATTCCTTCGCGACGTTCAATTCGCTCACAGTGTTACAAGTATCCGAACAAGGTCTTCTTGACAAGGCATCTGCGTTGTTATGCAATCGTCCTGGTCGATGTTTTATTCTGAAGTGATACTGGTTCAACTTCTCAATCCACCTTGCTACTTGTCCTTCAGGAGTCTTCATTTCGAGTAACCACTTCAGAGCTGCATGATCTGTTCTGATGAGGAACTCTCTTCCATATAGATATTTGTGGAAGTGGTCTACAGCGTTGATTATTGCCAGTAGCTCTTTTCTCGTTACGCAATAATTTCTTTCTGGCTTGGTGAGTACTTTGCTGTAGAACTCGATTTCTTTTTCCTGACCATCTTGCTCTTGTGATAGTACGGCTCCAATACCATTATTACTGGCATCTGTGTCCAAAACAAACAGGCCTCGTTGACGTGGGAAACGACGGTAGTAGGTGCAGAGACCTAGGAAACTCCTCACTTCATGTTTGTCTCTTGGCCTCGGCCAGTCTCTTATGGCTTGTATCTTCTTTTGGTCTGTTCGGATACCGTCTGATGAAACTGTGTGACCTAGAAAATCCACTTCTTTCTGGAACAATGAACATTTATGAAGATTCAGTTTGAGGTTGGCGTCCCTGAATCGTTGAAAGACCTCTCGCAGGTTGTGCAGATGTTCTTCGAATGTCTTTCCCATGACCAAAACGTCGTCGAGGTATACAAGACAAGTTTTCCAAGTGAGCCCCCGAAGGACCAGTTCCATTAGTCTCTCAAACGTTGCTGGAGCATTGCACAATCCAAACGGCATAACAGTAAACTGGTAAAGCCCACTCCCAGTCGAGAATGCAGTCTTCTCCTTATCGTCTTCATGTATGCCCACTTGCCAGTATCCGCTCTTCAGATCTAATGTTGAGAACCAACAGGAACCTGCCAAAGTTGTTAATGTGTCATCTATTCTTGGCAGAGGGTAGCTGTCCTTCTTGGTGACATCATTTAATTTCCTGTAATCGACACAGAATCTCGTAGATCCATCCTTCTTGGAAACCAACACAACAGGTGCAGACCAAGGGCTCGATGACTCTTCAATCACACCGTCCTTCATTATCTTGTCGACAAGCTCTTCCACCTCCTGTTGCTTGGCGAATGGAATTCTTCTTGGTGGTTGCCGAATCGGATGAGCTTGGCCAGTATCGATTCTGTGTTTGACCAAATTAGTTCTTCCTGTTGTTGTCGAATCAAAAATGTCACTTTCACTCCTTATGAACTTCTTGGCAGCTTTCAGTTCCTCTGTTGATAGGTGTTGACATGATTTTTCCAGAGTTGATATAACACTCTCAGAGTCCGCCTTTATTTCTTGACGTTCATTTGAATTACAGTTCGCTACCCAAGTAACAGGTTCACATGTTCCAATGACATCACCTGCCTTAACAGTTATTTCTCCAGGAAACACGTTGGCAACCCTCACAGGAATAATTTTGTTCGTTTTAACTAAGGCTCGTGCAAACACCAAATGGCTGGACTACTCCAACGCAGCACCCAGGGTCTTCATCTAATGTAGCGCAAATTACTTTTTCTGAAAATCCAGGAATTCTCGCAGTTTTCAATAATCGCAGTTTTGCAGGTATCGTCCTTTCCATTGGAGTTGTAAGGACAAATTCTTCTTCTCCGAACCTCATTATCTTCTCCAGTTGTCGAATGAAAATCCATAGTCACTGACCAAGTCCATTCCGAGTATGAATTCATCTTCTATATCTGCAACGTAAACTGTATCTGTGATGGTGAGTCGCCCAAGAATCAATGTAATTTCAGCCTCTCCTCGAATAGGTGCGTTTTCACCAGTGACTGTTCGAAGTACGACGTTGGAAGAAATAGGCTTCACGCTTCCAGGCCGAAGAATGTCGCTGCGTACCAAGGAAACTGCAGCACCGGTGTCTATGGTGCATATAACGTCGGTTTCATTCAATTTTCCTGGAATGGTAAGGCTTTCAGGTGTTCTTTTCAGCCTGTTAACACGAATGACCCTGGGGGCTCTGTTATTGCTAGCCAGCATGCGCCCCGATATGCTGGCTAATTCTCGTTTTCCTGCCGCCAATTTGAGGACTCGCTGGATGACCTTGTCCTCACAGGTGATTGCGTACGAGATGGCACCCTTGCAGGTGAGCTAGATCTTGATGGCATTCTCACCCGACAGTCTTTGATAAGATGTCCAGGTTTCCCACATCTATAGCATGTCTTCTTCTTCTGGGTGCTAATTTCACTTATCATCAATTTGATTTCTTCCAGAACCTTCTCGACTGAACTATTCGCTGTGCCAAATCGATGTTCGGGATCGTCAATTGTTACCGCTCGCACTTTCGGCCTTGAGGTGTTGAAGGCCGCCTCCACTTCTAGCGAACGTACCAAGGCATCGCTACTCCTTTTGAAACTCGTCAATCGTAAAGTTCTTTGTATTTCTGGGTCTCTCAGTCCGTCTATAAATATCTGCACAGCCAACTGCTCCTTGAAATCTCCGGGTGCTTCTGGATATGCCAGCTGGATTAGGTGTCGAACATCTGCCTCAAATTCTTGCAGACTCTCACCTGATTTTTGTGTGCGAGTCTTCATTTGTGCCCGGTACAGCTGTTCTCGGTGTTGATCGCCATACCTCAACTCTAATGCAGAAATCAGGTCCTCATATTTCTTTTGCTGTTCTATGGGTATCGTCTGCAATATACCCAAAGCTGGCCCTCTCAAAGCTACTATGAGTGCCGTAGCTTTTTCTTCTTTGCCCCATCCATTGGTTTCTGCCGCAGCCTCAAATTGTCGACGATACATGGACCAAGACGACTGTCCATCAAAAGTCGGCGGTTTCACGGAAATTCCTGACGTGGCAACACTGTCTCGGCGATCTCGGTTCTTGAGAAGAGCTATCTGTTTTTCTAGACCTCTCATTTCATTTCTCATCTCATTTCTCATCTCCTCTCGCACTATATCCACTTTCTTATTGACGTCATCGTCGATTTTCTTGACGTCTCCCTTTAGTTCTTCCTTCAGGTCTCCTTTTAGTTCCTCCAGATCTACTCTTAGTTCTCCTTTCAGTTCTTCCATTTGTACTTTTGTTTTATGTAAAACATGCTCGAATAACTTGTCTTGATGTTCTCGAACGTTCTGGAAGTCTGCTTTCCACTGTTTTTCTATTAGAACTAATTCATTCTTTTGTTCTTCTCTCACCTTCTTCTGTTCTTCTAGAATTTTCTGGATTGCTTCTTCTCGTTCTATTTTTTCACGTTCTCGTTCTTTTCTCTGTTCTTCAAGAATTTTCTGGATTCCGTCCTCTCGCTCTTTTCTCTGTTCTTCGAGAATTTTCTGGAGTGTTTCTTCCCGTTCTTTCTTTTCATCTTCTCGTTCTCTCTTTTCATTTTCGAGAATTTTCTGGAGTCCTTCTTCTCGTTCTTTCTTTTCAGCTTCTCGCTCTTTTCTCTGGTCTTCGAGAATTTTCTTGAGCGATTCTTCTCGTTCTTGTTTTTCCTCCTGCCGTCGCTTTTCCGCCAATTCTTTTTCCTCCAGCCGTCGCTTTTCATCTTCCTGTCGTCGCTTTTCCTCTAATTCTTTCTCCTCCAGCCGACGCTTTTCATCTTCCTGTCGTCGTCTTTCCCAATCCGCAAATTGGTTTTGCATAAATTTCAACATATCCTCCATCGTATCGTAAGATGTACTTCTCGTATTAACCATAAATTGTTTTTATTTACCAGCAAAAATTCCACTTCCGACACCACTGTTACGATATTCCTTGGGTTCGTCAATTGAAACACCAAACAACACTAAACTACTTTTATGATAACTCTCTATCACAATACAATACAACACAATCACTTAAATCGCTCCGATAACTTTCCAATGCTCGCTCGCTACTAAAACTCTCTGAACTAACAATTCTGCTTCCGGCGTGCGCGCTCCCGCTTTTATATGCTCGCTGTATGAACAGTGAAGAACCATCTAGACAAATCTTCACAGTCGAATCTTCTGGATGAGCCGCGATCACGCGAGTATAGTCGTTCCTGGAATCTCGCAATAATTCGCATCGATAGGCGGCAGGGTCGGCGCTAGCACATTTCGTTACAGTATTATTGTATGCAATACAAATATAATATTTGTAGTTCTTCACTATTTATTGGTTGTAGATAAAATAGTGTATGCATCCCTCATATAATGGTTATTACATGACCGTTGCATAATATACTATTATAGTTCTTACCTTTTGTTCAGAGGTACGTTGGAAGGCAGGCTTTCTACATCGAAACTCACCAACATGTTTTCAGCTTGTATTTCGATTTTTTCTAATTTTTCAATTATATGCAGAGTATTCTTAATGGAGCTCTAACCATCACCTGATATATGTTTCAATATCTGGAGTAGGTACCTGGCCAGTTTCAGGAAAGGAGATTGAAAGGAACCTAGGATGGGTTTCAGAGGATGTTTTGGTTTATGTATTTTTGGTGGTCCAAGAAAATGTGGTTTACTGTAATGATTGATGAGTTGCATGCGTTCTGTTTCCGAACGTGTGTCCATGTATTTCAGTGTTGTATCTAGTACCTTTTCAACTATATGAAAAACTCCAAGTCCATAATTTCTCATTTACATATTTTCATTAGTTCGGAAATCATTGCTTCTCTTTTCTTGAAAAATATTTTTTGAGGCATTACTCGGAAAAAACTCTTTCTGTTATTGATACGCTCATTATTTTGCTCTTTTTTCAAGTTGTGTGGAATTATGTAGTAAGTAATTCAATATTGTGCTCATTAACACAAAAGCGAGGGAATATTAACATGAAACATGAAATCATTGGAGTCTTTTGCTCAAATTTACCAAAAAAAAAAAATTGATTATGATGTAGGACTTTCTTCTCAGAAAAATAAGCATTCCAGAATTTAAAAATGTGATCACTGTTCAAGGGTCTTAGGTCTTCAAAAAAGTTGAGAGATGATAAAAAAATGGTTATGGGTATCATAAAAAAATAACGAAAAAAAAAAATGTCGAGAGTATTAAGTGGGTAATTGGGGTGTATTTTGTGAAATTTGGATCTTTTTAATGCCATCGTAGCTTTCAAACTATTCAATATCTTCGTGTAGTTTTTGTTCGGTGTAACCTTTGATATGTTCTCAATGTCATGAACTTGGTCATGAATTTTACAAAATGCCCGTTTTCAGTGGAAAATATATATAATATAGGTATATAATAGTACCGAGTTTGCGAAACAATCTTTTACGATTGAGTACAGTGATGAAGCCAAGTTCATAACATAAAAAATAATTATTGAGAATATCAGAAAATTAGAAATATGTAGTCATCAATTTTTTTCTGCATATCATCGAAAAAGTTTCAACTGACATGCCTCTCAGATAGTTCCGCCTACATGAGAGAGAAAGGGGAGAACCTATGACGAATATAAGCTGGTAGTAATCGGTTTAAGCATTATTTCGGAATTTAACGGAATGCAACTGAATACAATACTATAAAATTCTTTATAAATCCAGGGTGATATAGAAGAATTGGTTTTTCAACAGATTTGAGTTCGTATAGACGAATTTATAGAGATCTGGAAGAGCAACCCTGTAGCGTTTAAAGAATCTCGCGTGAAACAATTTTATACCAAATGGCATTCATTTGAATTTTCTTAGATTTTGAATACCAAGGCTCACCTTTCCTGTAACGATATACTTGAATAAGAGATACTCGGAACGTTCCCAAGCTAAAAACATTGAGAGTTGTAGCTCTATCACACAAAAACCGTATCAGATCTATTGTACTTTCTTCCTTCCATCTGTTTAACAATGACAAAAAAATCAACAAGTTACAGGCCACTGTTTTGGTCATGATTTTGCCTTTATTATATCAATAAAATTGTAGCCTGAAGCATCAGAAGGTTTGTCAACAGCCATTCGGTCAGACGGCGCGATGACTTATTTCGTCGACAACCATTTGTACAGACCCTCATCGATCCACTTGGCATAACCCGAGAATATATACCATATGGTATACTATTTTCGGGCATATCAGTGACTATCTCCAAAAGACAGTCAGCAGCAATCTTTTCCTCATTTCTGGCCCTGCTCTGGTGAAACTGCGCTATTGTTAATTTTCGAATTCTGAGCGAACATTCAGAGTGATTCATATTGCACCCCATATCATTAGATCATTTTGGATCAGTAATTACCTATTAGGTGAATGTTTGGTCTGATAGTTCATCATTGAAATGGTATTTAATTTTTTTTATGAGTAAAAAAAAAACAAAACTATTCATTGAGACACTTTGAATATAATTCCCATTTTCTAAAGGTATCTAACATTATTTTACCTGACTTCAGATGTTTCACTTATCTACATTACACCAACTATAATATCTACCTCCAAGAAATATATAAGTTATTATATTCATCAAAAATTTCTCTCTCATGAAAAATTGACTAAGGGCCGATTGCATCGCTCCTACTTAATGATGATAACTAAGCTAGGTTTTGTTGCTATGGTTTTGCCAATCAGATTCCTTGTTCCTTAGCGATTAAGCCAAGCTCAATTAAACCTTCATTTAGTAGAAGCGGTGCAATTCTCCATAATAGGAGCAAAGTCACATTGGCATGCTATGAAAATTTTATTGATCTATCTGCTTTGGTTAGGTTTAAGGGCCAGTTGCACCGCTTTTCTTAAGTTGTGCTTTATCTAAGCCAAGCTTTGTTGCTATGGATTTGCCAATCAGCTTTCTTGTTCCTTAACGATTGAGCCAATAGTTGAAGCGGTGCAACTGGCCCTAAGTGACCCTTCATTATTTTGTTACCCAAAATAATTATTTGATGATTAATATTATTTTCCAGGAATTCTCAATTGATATTTAGGTCATCGTTTTGATATAATTTGGAGATTGAATTCAGGTGAAAGATCCACTATTTCAAGAACAAATATTATTAATTATGTCACAGAGTATTCATTTATTAGGTAATTGATAACTCCGACCGACCCTTTTCTAAATAAATTCGTATTCAGCAATAAAAGTTGGATTATCATCTGTAGCGGGTGATTTTATATCTGATTTCATATGACTGATTCAATTCGTATATCAATCAAAGCAGAAAACAATCTCAGAAATCTCGAAATGCTTCTGATATTTTGACTGGCCTAGATACATAATTCTCTGAAGAAATACAAAAAGACTCATTCAGAAAAAAATATATCTCCTGAAATTACAACTCTTCATATAGAATATAGAGTAACATCATTCAAGTGACTCAATGAAATATCGGGTTTTCAAAACGAAGAATGTGGGCGGGGCTTTCTAGCCATGACTTTCCTTACTCTTCCCAATAAAATCTCAGTCAATGTGGATTTAAGACAAATATGAATTTACAGATTATCCCTCGACATCTATAGGAATGAAATACGAAAACTTCAAGAAATGTAGTGACGTAATCTGATTATGATGAGAGAATAATTACCAATCAGATAAAATTATTGAAATAGTGGAAATATCACAAGATTGTATACGAGTGAAAAATTCTATAAGAATGAATGCGTTGTCTGACTCCGACATTTCATGTGGAATATTTCAAAACGTTCCCAACTCTGGTTTCAAACATCAGAGGACAGTGCCTCTACAACCGACCCCATTCGGATAGGCGTCAAGGGCAAGGCAGAGGGCAGACAGCCAATGACATCTCTGGCAATGGAAACGGACAACGTTTTGAGTGGACCGACGAATTGAAAGACGACCTGATGCGGTGCTACGAGAGTAGTGAGCCGCCTGAAGGGGATACATGGCGAGAATGCATGCGCTGCGGTGTGTGGCGCCTTTTCCTCTCAAAATCTCAGGGATAATGTATCCCATCTTCGTGGCCGTGGCTATGTACGTGCTAGTTGAGCAGGCGGTAGAAATACCGCCGGTGCAATTGGTGGAGGAGAGGGTGCGCCTGGAAGCACCGAGAACCCAGAACATCGGGACCCGGAGGATGCTTCACAGAGTGAAGCCCCTCAGGCCAGAACAACTGGCCCGGGTGGATGCAGAGATTCGTACTGCCCTTACAGAAGAGGCCGACATCTGGCAGATCAACTGTGTCGTGTATGACGCTGTTCAGGCTCTTTCTGGAAGAGAGGGGGGTGACAGATCCTTCGACCTTCCTTCTAGGAAGCATGAACAGCGCATACACAAGATGGAGGCGAGATTCAAGTCGGCGAGACAACACGCGTCTCGTATCCAATGTGTGATGAACTACTTAGCGGCTAATAGACCATTTACGCACGCAGTGCGGCAAATCGCTGAAAAACTCAGAGAGCCCATCACACATTGGAATGCTGCTAACCATCAAGCAGCATTGCCTCGAGAGGATTCGAATGCTGGTGACTGCAAAAAAGTCACTAGTGAGGCGGGCGAGGGCTTTCTCAGAGAACAAACAGTTCCTCGAGAAATCCTCTCACCTTTTCCAATTGCCTCCTCGTGTTGTGGACATTCCGCCGGCCGCTGATCGTGTGGAATCCTTCTGGAAAGATGTCTACAACCACTCAACCGAGACACTTCAGCCCTGATGCAGTTTGAAGCTTTTTGTAGAACCGATAACCACAGATGAAGTTCGGAGAGGTCTTGACGGTTCGAAGAACTTTGCTGCTCCAAGCTCTGATGACCTCAATAAGTATTGGTGGAAAAAGTTATCGAGCACCTATCACCATTTGGCCAGAATATTCACTTCTTGGCTGAATGGAGAGCAGCTGATTCCATAATGGTTTGTCGATGGGCGAACCGTGCTTATCCCGAAGAACGGAGATTTGTCGGATCCTTAGATTAACAGACCGATAGCATGCTTGAATACGTGTTGCAAGATGTTCACACGCATCTTGTACATGCGTTCTCTCCAACCAGTTGACCCTGTGTTGGAACGGATATATAAGCAAAAAGGGTCAAAGAGGGGTTCCGTGGGCTATAGGGATAACTTGCTGATCGATAAATGCATCACGCAGGGCTCCGTGCAGTATAAGCGGAATCTTTCTATGGCCTGAATCGACTATCGCAAGGCATTCCATACAACATCACATGAATTGTTGTTGTACTTACTCGAGTGCCTTGCGGTACCCGATCAAATAGTGAGATGCATCGAACAACTGATGACGCTCTGGAGGACCCGCTTCACCATAACATCAGGTGAAAGCTGTCATCTCGTGCAGTTTATGCAGTCTCGGCCTATATCCATCGCCACAACGCGACCTTACGAGTGCTGTACTATTTTCTCCGGCACTCGTATGAAACAGATAGGACACCGGTACTGCCTTACGCTCCAGGGTATATTGAATCAGTCCATTGTGGAGAATGAAATGTGTCGAATTTTTTGGAACGTTTCATTCCCCACCCCAGGCAAATACAAGCCAATGAGCCTGATAAAGTTCTCTTCGACCATGAAAGATAAACGATGTTCGTTATTGAGTTTTCGGCCCCTTCCGAATGAATATCGCCCGAAAAAAGAAGGAAAAACGGACAAAGTATCAGAATTTACTTCATGAACTTCGCAGGCCCCACCTGGACTATTCTACGGTGCGGGGAGTGGTCATTGGTTAATTATAGTAGCGCGTTCGCCCACTGGGTCGGAGCAGTGGGGAGTACGGATCCGACTAGGTTTTTTTAGACAAAAATAGATAATAATAATAAATTCAATTGCTTCAGAAACAAGGTTCACAGAAATGATACAAGAGAGGAAATATATACTATGGAACTAACATCATGAATTGAATATACTAATCTAATACTAACAATAACACCATTACAGCATTTATATTGAATGTGAATGATATACAATGAAGGATATATGATGACATGACTCAAAACAAGTAATTGTATTCTGTAATCTATGTTGAATTATTCGGTTAGAATGAATGACCGGAGCTTGAGATTATTCCAAATATAGGCAGAGATTGATTTAGCATCAGTAATAGTGATGTTTCAAAGGACAGTTATTAACGAATTGACATCCTGAAGACAAGGGACATTTCGTTTCATTACACTATATATGGGACATTCGAAGAGTAAATGAATAAGTATCTCTTTTAGGTTCGTATTGCATACAGAACATACCAGGTTTGGATCAATTTTGTAAACAACTCCATTTGAAGTGAATTTAATCGTGATTTCAGTTGCCAAGCGCAAATGAGCAAGAGTACGAGTGACCTGGATGAGTAATTGCAACAATAAGCGAGAAGGAACTAGGAATACTTGAAATATCAAATAAGCTATATGTGGTCAAAAACTGGAAAAGGGAGGCGATAGATATATCCAAATTATGTAAGTGTTTGTAATATTTGGTTGAAATTTGATTTCTAGAATTCATGTTGATATTGCCTAGGTTGCTCCATGAATCAAGACTGTCCATATTCCCAAAAAAATGTTTCACTTGCAGTAACCAATTATATTTGGGATCAGCACCATTGAATAATCGAAGTTATTGTTGAAAACAGAGTTTAGGATACCGATAACTTTTTTAACGATCCAATTGAGAGTCATCTTGAATATAATGATAGCAATTTTCACTCTCCCCGTTTCCAAACGAACAATCGCATCTGGTGTGTTATTGGGAACTGAAAGAACTCTTTCTGAAAAATTGAGTTAAACCTGTTCTAAAATTTCAAAATACCTGAGACTCCAAACTGTAATGGAGTCGAATAACACGCTTAGAGCCAGAGAGTCAAACATTTTGATTCTTGGGTACCAAGTATCAATTCTTGCTTTCGAAATTATAGGTCGAATAGATCCCACCGCTTGTTTGGCTTTATTAGAAGTGACTATAGACATTTCACGAAAAAGACCAGAAGAGGTAAATGTTACTCTGTTATACCGTTAGTATTATTACTTATATAATTTATTAGTTACCGCTTATTTTCATATACATTAAAAAGAATGAGAATAGAATAGAAATATTTTATATATTTCGAATGAAAATGTTTCTAATAAGTACGTCATGATAACATATTCGATAAAGATGATTTTGAATAATGATGCTGGCATGCAATTTCCAGTTTCGCTTGATAGCAATTTGAAAATGTCAGGTCCTATTGCACAAGGTGAGTTCTGAAATCTTCGTTTTACTATGAAATATGACATATTTTATTGTTCATTTACCCCGCACAGAGGTGGTGAATGTCAGATAGCACCGAAAGTTTCTGATTCATTATTGAAAATATAAAAATATACTTCGAGTAAGAATGCGTAATAGAGTTTCAGGAGTTCACTGGAAAGAAATTGCTTTTAAAAGTGCAATGAAAGATTGCCATCGAGTTCCCCAAGTGAGACATTGGTCGACGTGAAGACTAGAGATTGTAATAAAGTTTTCATCGGTTCTGAGTTCATAGAATAGAGATTCTTTTATCGCCTGTGCTTTCTCAATATTCAAAAAACTGAAGTAAGCTGAGACCAACTCATTAATTTCGGCAAAGGTCATATCACAATATTTGCTCAATTCATCATTGTTAGTACACAACTGAACTACAGATGTACCATTCTCGTACAACGTGAACGAGGCAGGAACTTCAAGTTTCATTGTCGTTCGAGGCATGTTATTTGTTACGGCTTCGCCGTTCGATGTGCTGTCAGAGGTCTCTTTTAGCTTGGTATATGAGGAGTTGGAGTCTTTGGTTTTCAAGTAGATGGCGTTCACACTACCTACACCAAATCCAGATATTCACTTCGTGAGGAGCTGATAGTTCGAAATATGTTCTGTGGTCACAAAAATGTCACTGATGAGACCTATGGTCGGCCGAACTAACTGTCTGGGGGTGGATTTTTGAATTCAATCATTTCGAACATTAAAATTCTGATCTATATCTAGAGTTGCAGCTTTCTCTGCAAGTAGACCAGAGAAGAATCTCCATTTGTTCTAAAATCAATGACGATTCGTTCTCAAAGTCGAAAGCTCAGTCTCACATAAAACACTTCATGACGATATGGCTTATATCTCTCGTAATATATTCTGTGAATTCACTCAACATTGAAATATGGAAATGAACGGACCAAGCATGAATGCCGGCAGAAAATACGGTCAATATGTTTATGCACCATCACAATTGAACCGAAATTGAATCAAAGGGTTGCGTCCAGCTCTGGAAAAACCGTAGTGCCCCGGCTTATCCGGATTATACCGAAATCATTCACGTCCTTCATATTCGAAATAATGCAATTACCGACATAGGAATTATTCGCGGAAGCCCTCTGTGCGGACATACATGCAAACTCCAGAATTAATATGCAAATTCAA
The DNA here is from genome assembly GCA_032362365.1 of Zygogramma bicolorata. NCBI lineage: Eukaryota > Metazoa > Arthropoda > Insecta > Coleoptera > Chrysomelidae > Zygogramma > Zygogramma bicolorata. The sequence continues at coordinate 113,729 of JAVJAQ010001860.1, read as the reverse complement.
TATCGTCCAATAATGCCGATGGAAATTATTAATTCTTGGAAATTCTGTTACAGCATTCATACTTCATTAGGCCGAGTATGGACGTATTAACTGACTAGGCAGATTATGGACGCATTAACTGACAAGAGATGTGGAAAATAGTCCTTGATAGAAATGAATTTACAGTTGGGTCTATTAAGTGTGCAATGAGTGGATAAACACATCGAATTTCCACTTCGAGATAAATGATTGGAATTAGCGAAAAATGACTCATATATAAGTGTTAGAAGTCAATAAATTTAATAATAATAAATTCTAATAATTGCTCGATGTGCAGGGTACTTATTGAAATAATATCATATAGAAATGTTTTTTCAAATGGATAACACCTTGATCAAAACATATAGATTTCCATATTCGGAATTCGGATTTCTCTTGAAATAAACTTCAAAAAAGTATGGGATTGGAATATGAGCATATACCGACCGATTCAGAAGCTATGCTCGAATAAAAATCATTCAATAGTCTTCATTTTCAGTAGAAACTGAGTTGGAGAGTCCATGTTCGTTATGAGAAAGTTTTCAGTGTGTAGTTTTCCTCTTGTCGCATAATAATTTGGCCATAAAACTCTCTTGAAATTTTCAATGAAAGCATCTTAAGGGTTCTTTCTAAAAATAAGGTTATATGATTATTCGTTAGTTATACAAGCAATTATACACAACATCTGATTGAAGTTACCAACGAAAACAATCTCTTTATGAATGCATTACAGTTTTCTCCATAAATACTTGAGATATCCAAACAGGAAAAATAGACTTACCTATGCATCATACAACAAAAAATTGAAGTCGGCAGAGGATTCCAGCGCTTGAATTGAAAAATTCCCAATATACAATGCTAGAGCTATCTAGAATGAATTTCCACCGCAAAACTTGAGCTCTGTTATTGCAGATATTGTTTCTTTGGGAATTTCTCTTTGCCGTATTGTTTGACTCTGCCACGTTTCATGGTTAACGGGTCCACGAATAACCATGCTGCCTCTAGGGAGTGGCATGAGGAGTTAGTATAGTATTTTTCACAGTAAATGGTATTGGCTTATTAACTGCAATAAACTACCCGATTTAATCCCATTGTGTACAAAAATTATCTGGTAAAAAATGCAAATGTGCTACAGGGTCGAACTTAAGAAATTTGATTTTTGCATAATGTAGGAGATATACAAGTAATTTATTCACTGTAAGCTGTAATCCTCTAAAATCCCTCTCTGAGAAACAAAATTACCTGAATCCGGTCCTTTTTATCATTTATGATGTGTTTCTCGGATTTTACAACTTAAGGGTCTAATTGGTTTTATTATAATCCTTCAGTCAATACCATTTATTGTGAAAACTACTATAACAAAAGCCTAATTGCTGTCGGATTTCGGTCGAAGACGATGGTGTTCAGTATAAAAACTTTCACAATACAATTTCATTCATTACTTCTACTAGTAATTACTATTCTTTCCCATTGCAGAACGAAAGAATAAGCAAACTTGAGACCGTACTGTTGGAAAAAGATACTATCATAATGAATAAATAAGATGAAGGCAGTTGATATTACCAAGAGTGGTGTTAAACTTATTTGTGGTTGAAAATGAATGTGTTTTCTTGTAAGCGAAGCCTGATTTTATTAACAACAATAATAAAAAAAGTTTTTATTTTCCATAATTTTACAAGAGATGAATAAAAAAATTACAAAATGTGGAAATAAGGTGAGGTATCAGTTGAATACATACGAAACATAGTCTGTGTTTCTCGAGCTAATCTCATATTTTTATTATAATTTTGTCAGTAATCGAAACCTCAATCAAAATTGTTACTCAGTCTACTAGAAATCCTTATTTTTGTATTCCAGGACAATTTACTCCGACGATGGTCTGAGGCTGGGAGTTCCAAAGTCATTTCTTTCATCAATAATCAGAAAACCTATATTTCTTGAATACAGCCCCTTCATTATTCACAAATATGTTTCTGTTGTAATCTACCTGAGATCACTCCCAGATAGAACAATGACCTATTTGGGACCAATAGGGGACAACGTTAAATCGTCCGTAGGATACCGGTGGGCGTCCCAATCGTGTAACTAGGAAGTGGAAATGTTACCGAATTCCTACTTCCTAGGACGTCTCCAAGATGTCCTGCACAAACCACCAGTATGAAATGGGATATGTTGGGGATCAAAATCAAAATCAAATCAAATCAAAAATCTTTATTTCCGTCGACCTGTGTAAGGCATGGAAAATGTCACATACAATATACAATACATGATCTCACTATTATAAAACAACATATTTGCATGTTGGATACCGCTTTATTTGCTCTAACTGACAATGTTTCACATATTGCACCACTGACAGTAAAAGAAGTGTCATCCGCAAATTGTATGGAGCTATTTGGATCATTGATTTTTGAAAGGTCATTCACAAATAGAATAAAAAGTGTTGGTCCCAAAACACTTCCTTGTGGTACACCTGTGACTATGTGTTGAGTTTCAGAAAAAAATGTTCCAGTCTCGAGCTAAACTTTAACAGTTTGTGTACGACCTGTTAAATAAGTTTCAATCATATTATGATGTTTTCAGGAGATCCTGTATACGTCAAGGATATAAAGCGGACCTTGTCAGGTTGAGCTCCGGATCATTTTCTTTATGAATATGATATCCTGTGGATATCCTGTAATATATTCTTTATATTTTTTTAGCCTCTATATAGAGAATATTGTGGAATGAATGGAAACATTGACAAATGAAAAGAAGTTTATTCATTACTAATGTTCTACAGGTCAAACAAAGACCCGAAAACTCATTCTAGAATATTATATTGATATAATACATAATTCGTCAACACAAATAAAAATCTTGAGGAAATACAAAAAACATGGAATACATTAATAAATAAATTATTATATCGCAGAAAAAAATGAAATGAATCCCAACTATCCACTGAAGTCTTCTCTTTTTATCTGTCATTTCTTTGACATGACGCATAGCCAGCTCTTAATTGTACCAACGAGGCTTCTGTTTGACTTTATAGGGATGGTATTTTCCCCCTGCCCTCTGAAATCAGAGTATTTAGAGTTCAGAATGGAAAAAGAGTTATTGAAATTTGATTTTATTTTTCGTGAAACATGTAACAGTAATTTCATATATAAATAGTATAATATATTATTTGATTCTGGGAGACTATTCTTCAGATATATAGCCTGTTGAAGTATCAAAATTTACCTCACTTTCTAATGGTTCTTGTTAGCTCTGACGCTTCCACCCAACTTTTGTAAATATTGTGGGAATCAAGATTATCTCGAAGGACATCAGAATGTCACGATTGATCTGGGTATCTATAGGTTGTATCCTTGTGTGGAGAAAGCTAAAGGCTAGTAGGATCCTTGGATATTTCGATCTCTTCCTTAATGTGTTTTAGTAATATAGCCTCGGATATTCAGGTTAAGGAAGTAGAGTTGAATACCAGGTTGGGACGAACACCTGCTGGTAACTGGAGTCAGTCTGCCTTTGTATTGTTTCCTATAAATTTGCAAGTTGAGATATTTTCGTCTGGTTTTGTAGATTGGATGGATAATGTACCTTTTGCTCATGCTGCCTGTGTAACATCAATACCTCTAAAATCTCATCAGTCTTCTCAATCATCACCCATTGTCTTCGATCAGGAACAATCATTGTTATTCTCATCCTTCCAACAATTGTTTACATTTTGTACTCTTGAATTGTTGGTTATGATTGACTATTGACAGATTTTTTGGGAGTAATGTGGTTGAGATTTGACAGATGTGACTTCGCAACGGTGGTGTCTATCAACGAGCGGTATAAAGCTGCAAGACCATGGAGAAGTAAGATATTCTTCAAAATCGTCAGTCTGGTAGAATGGGTAGTAATTATTGTCTGGCATTAGGTTGGCTAAGGTCGCGATGGTTGTTCGTGGTGAATGTTAGGTCTATCATCTGGAGTGACACTTGACGGAATTGAAATTGGTTGACGTCTTGTCATATTTTTGAGATGGTTGTGTGAAAGTCGGCCACTAACCTGTTGATTCGAATATTGATTCGTCTTCGATTTGAAGGACTATAACGGTTAAGGCTCAATTATATTCCCTTTTTGGAGAAGTTTGAAAACCATTTTGGGTGTTATTTCTTGGGAATAATCCACATTGGTAGGATTCAGAGACTTTCACGTCATACCACATTACCCTTTTCTTGAGACATCAGGGCATCGTCGACTCTCATCTAACAGAAGATATATTCCATCACAATTATTGCTTTCTTCAAGAGTTTTCAAGGCTGTGACTCCAGAAAAGGTATATAGTTGGTTACCTAGCATTCAGAAACGGAAGGCCATTGGTGACATGCGTTTTATTATTTTAGGGTGCTTCTGGGGGTACCACAGGTATATGGATCACACCAATCACGGAGATTGATGATTAGGATATGATTCAAGGAGGTTGCGTCTCTCTGTTTTGGAATTTACCTTCATTGCATAGTATGCAGGTGTATCTACCGATACTGAACCTGCCTTAGAAGTTATTGTGGACCATCTTTATTCTATGTTCCTGTACTACGAATTATCATGTCACTGTCTGTACGCTGCCAGACTCCTGTAGTTTCCCATTGTTCGTAACTTCTGAAGCTACTGCTCGAACAACCGAAGCTGAGGACTGCAGTTGGAGTGACACGCAAGTTTTTATAACCGAATTTCATTATTATTCTCTGCGTTTTAGTATTGCAATTGAGTTACATGTATATCGTTTTGTAACGTAATCGGCACAGTACACTTTGCGTTTTGCAAAATTCTCTAGCTTATTTGAGTTTTCATAATAATTCGTATAATTGAACAAGAATTACCAAGATTATAAACGCAGCATACATTGCATATAAGGGTTTTTCATATGATCTAATTTTTATAGGGATTTTATTTATGGATTTTAGTATAAGATATTAGTTCATAAGAAAGTATTGTTGGGAACTAGAAATTGATTGAAGCATGAGTTTTTACCACAGATTTGTTGATCTGAAACTGAGTTAGGTTGAATTGATTTGAGTGTCAATTAGGACTTGAACCTTTGGGAATTTTCATTATTTCATAATTTAGGAGTGTGAATATTTGTGAAATGATACTGTGAAATATAGGACATTGTCCATTTCTTAAAATAAGTTGCAAGGGTAATTTTTGAGAAATTCTAATCTGTAAACATCTGTTAGCTATTTTCTTTTGCAATGCAGGGTGACACAATTTCAACGAAATAGTTGTCTTTGGAAGACTCTGAATTATTTGAGAAAGAACCACTCCCTTCTCCACTGCAGCGTAGTCGCGAGCATACCCAATTGTCAATAACTTGGCAATTGTTTCTTGTTACTCACTAGTGCGTGGCAAACAATGATGGAATCTCCAAATTATCAGAGTCTTTGAAATACAAATTATCATAGCCCTCATCATAAGTCATATCTATCTGGTCATTCAGTGCAAATGATTCATTCCTATGTTCACTTTGAAATAAAGGATGATCGGTATCCATTGAATAATGAGATGCTATCAATTCATTGTGATTGTCAATATAATGTCGTGATTCTATATTGATATTGGAGTTTGATTCAAGTCGTCATTTATGATTTTATCAAGCTCCAAAAGTCGATCTGTTCCTCGTTTGATTCTTATAAGATATGCATTATCACATACAACTTACCTGGAAATATTATTATTAACCTCTGCCTGCTGCTCTGCAAGTTTCTTTGTTTCTTCTTCTTAATTCAATTAACCCACCACAACTACAAGCTGAGTAGAAACTACTACAAACACAGGCTGAACCAACGCCATTTTTCACTCCATGTTATGTGAACTGTCAAATTCAACGCCAAACACAGACAGAGTTAGTGTACTGTGCCATTGAGAAATGGGCTAGAACAAAACGGCTGCGAAAGTATAGCTTATATCTTGAAAAACAGATTTGAAGCATTAGTGAGTCTACAGATATTGTAAAAAGAATGATTTTGCAATGTGGTCCGTTTCTCAACTGTTACTCGTATATTCCCAAGTGAATGGGCTAAAGCGTTCGGTTGTCATCGGATAAAAGTCGTAATGGATGATTCATATCGATTTTCCAACCGATGGAAACCGAACACGATAGCCCGTTCACTTGGAGGTTGCAGAAAATATTGGGTTTGTGTTGAAGAGTAATGAAGAGAGTGTAAAGTTGTAGACTTTGTTTCGAATTGTATGATTGTTTGAACTTTAATCACAAAAATCTTGGGATTCATAATACAAATGAGTTCTACACTGAATAATTTTCATCACCACAGAGAGAGATAATGTAGTCCTATGATAGACTCAGGATACGTCGAGGACAAGATGAGGATATTTTTACAGGTATTTGTTATACACTGCATTCGGAATACGTGGGGAAATCCTGAGGACGTAACACCGTAATGTTACTCGGGAGGTCCTACAATAGTCAACTGTGATGAAATTGGGATATCCTCGGGATCTCAACTGGATATCAACTTACTTTATCCTGTGGAGTGATTGGCATCGACCTTGGGATAGGGTGGGGATAAGTAAGTCAGGATATTGTGCAGTGCAACATTGGCACTATTATAATTTCCTACAGACACTTGGGGGATGATTTATGAGAACTCTTTAGGGGCCGTTCATAAAATACGTTCGCATACGAGGGAAGGGGAGGGGTCTGGCTGAGTGTGACAAGATGTGACAAGGGGGGATGGGGGGTATACGGCAACGTGACGTTCGCCGTTTATTATTTTTTGACATGAGCGCTAGCCAGCGTGACCACTTTCGGTAGAATTCTACTTTTTTGATAGATTTCTGACGAAAATTGAAAAATTTTGGTATGGAAGAAATCTTCAGTAGATTTTGGTAGAAATTTACATGTGCGACATCTTCTAACGAATTCCTAAACTCGTCAGATCTTTTAATCAAATCTATAGTGACTCCATCTTTGCGAATGAATTTTCAAGTGAGAATACAAATTATTCTTGTTACAGTACACTGTATTTCACTATACAAATGAAACAAAATGAAGCGGTTTTTTACTGTTCCATTGTGTTATTGAGCATTGAATCTTCTGATTATGTAAAATATGTATATTATTTGTGGCCAATATTATTTATTATTTATATGTTCGTTATGAAGGATATTTATTAATTCATTTGAATTTCATTATAATAAATGAATATTTTTAATTTTCAGAATTTGTGTTCTATCATTTAGAATTTATCATACTCAGCAGGGGGGGTCTTAGTTTTTGTGACGAAATATTTCTAGGGGGGTCACAAAAAGTGTGACACAGCGTGACAATGGGGGGGAGGGGGTAAAAAAAGCTGATTTTAGTGTGACGTATTTTATGAACGGCCCCTTAGGTAAAAATGAATGATGAAATTGGGATATCCTGAGGAAGATGTGTGCTATCTGGGATTTCTCCAACACAAAACTGATATAGCACTTCGTGAAGGTAAATGATCTCTATTGAAAGTTCTGCCAAAAAATATACTTTACTGTGACACCTGATTGACGCCAATTTTACCCTGCTTTACTTTTTGTTAAACTATGCTTTCTGAACGTAGTTAGTTTTTTGTGTATCAATATTAGAGATCAAATTGGGCATAAACAATTCTTCCTGTCTGTCAACTCATCAACAGATCAAATATGGAAATGAACGGATGAAACTTCAAATTATTTCACACATGAAATGAAAGACTAACATTCAGCATTTGCTCGCTTACCAATACATGAATATGAAAGAGAATTGTTCATTCGTGAGTTTCAGTTCCATTGGAATCTTCATGTTGAGCCTTTGCAGAATTTCATTAACTCAGCCCAATCTATTTTTCATTTACTTTCTTTTTGTGACGTCGAATTTTAATTACATGACCTCAATCTCTGTCGATTCATTACCAAAAGCGTCGCAACTCACAATACAATCTATTTTTCAATTAAATTCGCATTGAACTTGTTAATCCCATCTGTGATCTCTACTACCGATCAAATATGGAAGTAACTGAAGAATACTGGCAAATATACATAGAATATGTTGATGAGACTCAGTCGCCAGCATAATTGACAAATAATAAGATTAAATGATGACGAACAGCTGTTGACAAACCATATTCTATACCAGTTCAGCAGAATTCAGCGGAATTATTCACGTCATTCATATTCACTGTAATGCAATAATCGATAGAAATTATTCGCGGAGAGCTTTTTGTGTTTGACATGCATACTTCAAAATTAATATTCAACTTCGATGTCATCCGATTAGCGTAAATATAATTTTGAATTCTCGACAATCCTGATACAGCATTCATCAATCATTTGGTAAATTACAAAAGATACAACAGAGAAGGTATTTGTGCAATTTCATAATGATAGCAGAAATCTATTCATTTCGGATTCTGAAATTTTCAACGAATAATACTTATATAGTTGTCTGAAAGATTTTCACACCTTAGGGTTTACTAAACCGCGGCTTGGAAATATTACAGGCAATTGTATATTATTTGTTTAATATGGATTTTCATCCATCAAGTAACGGCCACTTCCATCTAGTTCTAATATGGCATATTTTCATGAAAATCGATTTCAGTGAAGTACAAATTGTGAATTGTTGATATTGGACATATTCGATTTCGTTTCTCATTTCCGCAATAAGTGAACATATTGAAATTAGAGTATTTGTATCGAAAGTTGTGTTTCACTAATCTGTCTCTTCATGTAAGATCTCTACTTCGAATATTGGGATAAGAGCTTTTCCACTATCACTTGATAAATTTGGATAAATCGTACCACCACTCTTGTCAGAGGATCCGATAGACCAATAAATTGGCTCGTAATTTTTTTTTGTTTTTCCTTGTTGAACTGTTGCGCTTTCTTTAATGAATATTCATGAATTAAATTCTACTGGAAATATAAGAAAAATAATAATATTATGATACTGAAAGAGTATTCGATTAAAGCGAATTTTTCATTTAATGAGAATTTTGAAGTATGATGACGATTGAGATACAAAAAAGTACTCTCTCGTTGGAACAACAATTGAATCCATTCACTGAACTCGCAAATTTTTTTGAACAATCCTTGATAATTCTGCTATAGTTGACAGTTCTTGATAGCACCAATTCATTCATTCATTCATTCTTTCACGAGCATGAGCTAAATATGAGATACAAGATTTATGAAAGACATCACATTTCAGTCTCAAAGCTAACGTCGCTGAAAAGTGAAACGGAAAACACAGAGATAGAACAGCAAAAGTCAGAGAAAAAGAATATCACAGATTATATATTATGAAGGATACAATTGTGTGCTAGTTATTTTATTCAGATTCAGGGAAATAGTTACAAACACAGATCACTTATGGACTTCCTGAGGAAATACCATTTGGTGCAATACGTAATCATTTTTATTTTCATAGCTCAAGAAGATCTCTATTTCCAATTCGAATGACCATTTCTGTCTATTCAGTAATTGAGTATTATTCAGCAGGTTTGGTTATATAAATGTAAAAAAGTTCATGTCATATGTTTGCTTGAATGTGTTTTACAATTCATGTATTATCATCCAGCTGATCAGTCGACAAAAGTTATTTTTCTTTAAAATTTCAACTTGTTAACCACACGATTACATAATGCATCAAACGAGGTCGTCAATTGGGACGAGATACATATATTATTTTTTCTATATTCAAAAAAAAAATCGAAAATTCATGGATGGTGGAATTTTGTTATTCCTTTCAGAAGACTATATCTATTTATGAACTAGATACAAGTTTTACGGGTACACCTCTATAAAGCCCAGACAGTCTGGGCTGAAATAAAATATTATTCTGGTGAGTGGGATTTTTTTTACAAGTAGCTCTCTCTATTTTGCTTTGTGTAGATATTTCCTATGCATGCTATGTATTTGATTCAATTTTCATATGCTTGATATACAAATTGAGCGAGAAGAAGTGATTTTTATGTAACCCACTACCAGTCGTCGGCATATAGGCAGAGGAGTAGCTGTTTTAGATGAACTCTTTTTTTTTTTGTCTATGAATGATATATACAGTCCCGTCAACAAAGAACGTTTGTAATTTTTCAGATTCAACTTATTTCATAGAAGTTGTAATTATTACTTTTTGATTCTGAGAATAAAGCCAAAAATATATTCCTCAAACTCCACTCTCTCCACAAAAAAAAAGTTCGTTAATATCATTGAATGATTTTCATAATATAACTAATTCTATAAGTAATTTTTCATCTTTTTGAAAGTCAATGTATATAATATGTCGCTGTACTAGGATGTCGATTTTCATTGCACTAATGCCATAGAGACTCAGTTCTTCCAGAATATATAGATCAGTAAAATGTCTTTTTCGCATGAACGTATTCCGGTATCTCTTCGACTCTGCGGTATCACTACTTTTATTTGGGTTTGAAGGCCGTCGTTTTTTGGAATTTCTTCCTGACGTTTCGCTGGCTTGGGTGGCTAGCTTCTTCAGAGGCTCATTCATCTTGAAATTCACTCCGATGACTGGAGATTTTTTCATCGCAAGTTGTATTTAGGCCGATTCAGGTAGTTTGCGGTGCTAATTATTCCATTCGGATTAGGGGATTTGTCACTAATATTGATAACCTTGAAAATACACACGGATAGGTACCTGCACGCACTATCGAACCACCATCCCAGCCAAGAGAGAGGAGTAATTTCTACTCTAACGGAACGTGCTCGAAGAATATGCGAACCAGAACATGTGGGGGAAGAACTGGAACATGTTCAAGTGACCTTGAGGTCGAATGGATACAGTGTACCCGAGATCAACAGGGCCACGAAACTGAAGAATTCCTCTGTTCGAAACAGGGAGGACGTTCAGATAGTCGCACATGCATTTTTGCCATACATCCCGAGGGTCACAGACAGAATCGGAAAACTCCTCGATAGATACAACATAAAAACTGTATTTAAACCCACAAAGAAGATTCAACAGAGCCTCAGATCGGCTAAAGACAAAATAGATCCACTGTCTGCAGCAGGGGTTTATCGCATATCGTGCACCTGTGGGAAGGTATACATCGGTACCACCAAAAAGATCCATGGAAACAAGGCTAAAGGAACATAAGAGAAACTGCAGACTGGGGCGAACTGACAAGTCGGCTGTGGCGGAACACGCACTCAGTGAGGGTAACCACAGGATTCTGTTTGAAAATGCAAAACTGATTGCACTCAACCAGGGATACCATAGCCGACTGGTACGGGAGGCAATGGAAATCCACAAACGCACGGATAATTTCAACAGAAAAGAAGAAGCTGTCAACCTCAACCGAATATGGAATCCCATTTTAAGAAAATTGATAAGAACTGCAGGTAGTTCTTCAGATAATAATGATGATTATTCTCCGAACCCAGATGAGGTTAACAAGGTTATCAATATTAATGACAATTCCCCTAATCCGAATGGAATAATTAGCACCGCAAACTACCTGAATCGGCATAAATACAACTTGCGAAGAAAAAATCTCCAGCGTACATTGATGTAATTCTGTGATGGTCTCGGTAGTGTAGTGGTTAGCATATCTGCCTATCAAGCGGAAGGCCGGGGTTCGAATCCTCGCCGGGCCACCGTGCTGGGTAATCGCACGTTAAAAGGTAAGGCCTCGTTGATCCATTGCTCGCACAAGTTTTGACTTCTGAGGGTTGACGTTCGTCAGCTGGTTAACGAAAACGAACAATTTTTAGAACAATTTTAGATGGTGCTGTTGGTAATCCGCGGCGAGAGCTGTCTGATGGCCAAATTTGTTTCGAAGCAATTAATCGCTGAAATTATGTAGATATATTCATCCATGTTCAGCTGATATTTCTCAAATTCACTCACTGAATAATGAATGCCATTACGGGATTTCCAAGAATTCCTAAAATTCCTATCAGCGTTATTGGACGACATCGAATTTGCATATCATTTTGAAGTGAGCTTGTATGTCCAACACAGAATATTTTCTACGTCGGTTAGCCGACGTGATCGCATCATTCGAATTTTCTTAATATGCAGATTCACACGAAATGGAAGCCTTCTAATGTATTCAAAGAACATCAAGGGACATGACATACGAATCAACATTCACTTTGAAATTTTGAGGTTTGTAAGTCTCTGGAGAAACTTCTTCCGGCAAGAAGTTCCAAAGCTCAGCTGTTCTATTGAAAAAATACCCCTGAGCAAGAGAGGTTCGACAGGTTTTCAAATTTACAACAAAGGGGTGGGAATTCTGTGCTCGTCGAGTCATCCTTGTAGTTATTACCAAGGGTAGGACGATTAATAACAATTCAGAAGAGCACCGACCGTAAAAAGATCTATAGAACAGATACCCTCCTACGATGTTCCAATGAAGTGAGCGAGTCAGTGAGCGAAGAATCACCAACAAGACGGATTGCCTTTCTCTGATTCTGAGGATCGTGGATGATTCCTGTTCAATCCGGCTTAGACGTCCCGTAGGATTGTCTTGCGAAAGGAAACCTATCGAATTCCAGTTCTTTATTGATTGTGAGGCCCTAAATATTTTACAATCGAATAATGGATTGAAATTAGTGTTTCCGTTAACCAGCTATCTGTTACCAGATACCTGTTTATGTTTTTTTTTGTTTATCAGCTGATGAACGTTGTCGAAGGAGATGAAACAATTTATCGGGTGATGATTGAAAAAGCAAGTTCCATCGCAGGATGTAATGTATTCATGCTAGTGGAATTTGACGGCGGATCTAGTTTTTATTGCTTCGACAGATAATATAACATTGATATCATATGATAATTTCAATGGCTGAGGCAAAAGAGTGTTTTTTTATATACAAGTTCACACGAAAGTTCAAAGAACACCGCGCGAATCAAGGGATAGGAGATACAAATCAACATATACTTTGAATCTTTGAAATTTGTAAGCCTCAAAGCCTCCGAACAAAACCCCTTTCGGCAAAGAGTTCCAAAGTTCAGCTGGTATATTGAAAAAAGATCTATGAGCAACAGTGAACTTTTTGGAGCTGCAAATGAGGGCCTACAATTCGGGAATCCACGGCATTACCATTTGAGGCTGGTCCGATAAGTATTTACCCTCACCGTCCTATGGCGCCACTATCGCAGGAGGAATTTACTGTCATGTAGTATATTCTCGTAGACGGCTACAGTCCAAATTTCAGCCGAATCGGACTGTTGTTGTTTTGACAGCGCATGGAAGCAGGCTTGTTCATAAACGTCAGAAAAATGGAAAAAGAGCAATATCGGTCAGTGATTCGATTCTTGTTTTCTGAAGGGCAATCGCGCAGCTAATCGAAAACAGCACTTGGATGCAGTTTATGGTGACACTTTTCCTTTGATGACGACTGTCAAAAATTGGTTGAGAGAGTTTCAACGTGGTGGCAAATCGTTTATTGACGAGCCACGACCAGGAGCCCCGAGAACGGCTTCCACGGACGACAACGTGACAAAAATTGACGATCTCGTATTGGAAGATCGCCGATTGAAGGTGCGCGACATAGCTGATATAATGGGAATCTCAAAAGACCGCGTGGCTCATATCTTGCATGATATATCAGGCATGACAAAGCTGAATATTTCAAATCTAGTTTCAATGTGGTTCGTCCAAATTGAAAAAACTGTACACCGTTGTTCACAGAATTCCAAGATCTTTCAAACGATATGCGACTCGCCCCCCGTTTCCTATTAAAATTCCAAGGGTTGTTCACCCCTCTGCTCCGGGGTTGAAGTGACGACGCTGTAAATGGGGAAAACAATTGTCCCCCTCCCAATGAAAATCGACCTGTCTGAGCGTATTTTAGGATTTGCAAGATTAATACCCAAAACCTACTAGTCAAGTTTTCGATGGCCCGCTCTGTATATATAGCTGGTACTAGGGATTCTTCCTTCAATTTCAACAATTTTTCATCCAACACCGACACTACACTGGCCGATACCTCTTCCACTATCATTCTCATGAATGTTGGTTCTTTACATAATTGTCTTATGATCACATCGGCAATTGTTATGACTTCATTATGGCAGATTGGTGGATGGTTTATGAAAGTGAACCGTGGAAATTCACCTTATGAATGACCAACGTTATAATTCGTCGACAAAACGTTTGCACAGCTCGCATCATTATTCAGTTTGTATAGTCACATGTTTCAACATTGCAGTATCATTCCAAGCTAATTTTGAGTCAATCAAATTGAATTGTGATAGTAACCATACGAACCGAAAAATACCATATATGAAGCAGGAGACGAAAAATGTATAAAGGCAAGCCTGAATCATATGCGTTTGCGTTATCTTACATATTTTTTTTTATTTATTAACTCTAAAAGATAACAAAGATCCATTACGAGTATATCAATTGATAAACATAAGACGCGGTATATGTATACGTCGAGACACACATATCAGGAGTTTCTATGAAGTAACAGTTTTTTCATTTTTTTTTTAAATTGTCTAAGGAAGCACTATTTTTCACATCATCTGGAAGTTGATTGAACCTTTCTAGGGCTTAATACGTAGCTCTTTTCTTTCCAACATTTGTTGCACATGGTAGTAAGTAGAAGTGTTGATTGGTTCTTGTGTTGTAATGATGCATATCACAATTTTGGAATAGGTTGTTTTCTGTTCCAATCAATTTATTTTTTATTTTGTAGATTAGTTTAACATTGTCCAATTCAATAATATCAGTCACTCTCAGTATGTTGAGATTTCTGTAAAGCGTCCCTGTGTTAATGCGATGTGGAAGATTGAACAAAGTTTTAACGATTTTATTTTGCGCCACTTGAAGTTTATTGAGGTCCTGTTACCTAGCTTGTCCCCAGAATGCTGCTAGATAAATCAAGTGCGAATGTATATAGGCATAATATATTTGATATTTACTACCTTTACTGAATTTTATTGCACTATGTCTGAGGTTGTAGCATAAATAGTTAAGTTTCGAGCATAGTTTGGAAATATGCGTTTCAAAGGTTTATTTTTTTTCTAGGATTAAGTCAAAGTATTTTGTGCTTTCAACTTCCTTTATTTCTTTATCGTTGATGAACAGTTTTCGGTTTTCAGAGCTGCTATTAAATAAGATATAGTTACATTTGGAGTTGTTCAGGAGAATGTTATTCTTCATTGTCCACCGATTTATGGAGTTCAGATCGTCCTGGGCACAATGGAATATTTGCTCTGGTGTACCTGAATAAAATAATGCAGTGTCATCTGCAAATAGTGTTATTTTACCATTGAGTCTTATGTTACATAAGTCGTTGATATATACTAAAAAAAGAGTTGGACCAATTACACTCCCTTGAGGTACACCACTGGTTACTAGCGTTTTATTACTTGATATGCCATTGATTACTGTGAAATGCCACCTGTTACTCGAGTAACTATTAAATAAGTCGAACACTTTGTTGTTAACACCAATCACACTCAATTTATTCAGCAACAGTCTATGATCGACAACGTCGAAAGATTTTCTGAGGTCCAGGAACATTGCCAGTACTCCATTTCTTTTGTCTATCTGTTTGTAAATGTATTCCATGATATTGGTAATTGCTGTCTGGGTATTTCTTTTTGTCAGGAATCCGTTTTGGTTTTTGCTGAAGAAACATATATTCTCTAAGTGATTGAGAAGCCTGGTTTTTAACACTATTTCGAATATTTTTGAAAAAGTACTGATACTGGGGTGATTTTTGCCACTTTCATTATTTTTAATATTTCATCTTTGGACACCTTCTTCAGATATAATGATGAGTTTTGTGAGCTGTTATGTGTCGAGACACTCTGACTTGGAGAAGTTATGTTCAATGAAGTTACAATATTAGCAAAGTAGTCATTCATTTCTTTGGCTATTTCATAGATATCTTCAATTTCCTGTCCATTGTTTTTAGTCAACTTGGATATTTCGCTTTTTCCTTTGTTGTTTCCCATAGCATCACTTATTATCTTCCATTTTCTTTTTGATCCCCATGTGTATTCTGTAGACATCTATCTGTATAGTGTTTTTTATTGTAAATTATCAACGATTCAAAGTGAAAGAAAAACTGTGTACCTATATCAGTTAGATGGCATTTTGAGCGGATCCAAAGTTGAGCTATAAATGTATTTGCTTGAATATAGTAGACAATGTTCCTTGCTGGGTGGTATTAGTCGGACGTTTCGATTACTGGTATCCGCAATCGTCTTCGGGTGATGATAAATGTATTGTTACAGTAAAATCAAATACGTTCATTCCAACGGACTCAACAAATCACCGGAAAAGCTTATATACAACTCAATAAATCATTTAAATAACTATCGCACTGTTTCGCCTATTGATTTGCTCGATCGCGATGTCTAACCACTGCTGCTATATCTACTGCTATATTCAGGATGTCCCTGGACTTTCAATTTTTCTCTCGGGAATGAATGAATGGGGTCAAAATATCATCAGTATTTCATATAACTTTTGTTCCTGAAAGCATTCGTTACCAAGTTACGGGCCCTCAAATTTACAAAATGAAAAATGTTTTTCTTTGATAACTTTTCGAGTGAATATTCAAAAATTAATCAAATTTGGGTGAATAGCTAAACGAATAAATTGCTCTGATGGACTTTCATGCGGGAGTTAGTTGTTTTACCACAAAGTCAGGAACGGACTACCCCCGATTGTCCACACCCCAAAACTTTGAAATGACAGATATTCTTCAATATTTTTGTATAAAATCAGGTTACTTTGACAATGTTATGGATGAAAGTACTCATGTGGAAAATCGATTAGAGCCACTATTCTCGATAAAAATGCACTTTTGTTCGAGGACATCCAACCTGAGATGTCTACCATTATTTGAAATGAAAAATTTCACAGAAGAAATAATTGTGATAACGTTGATGCAACAACATAACAGGAGTGATACAAATGAAATATCAAGTTCTGTGGATTCGTGGTGTTTTTGGACTAACAAGCTACGCGGATATCGAATTCAGTCCATATTTTGTATGTAAGTGTGGAATAATCACGTTTCGTGTTGTGTTATCTGAATCTCATGAAACTCAACATCTGAATGTTTCAAATCATTTTTCACAGCTGAAGTGTAGGGGAGTTTCACTGATGATTCATTTTCATGGGAGATATTCTTTAATCTGATAAATTTATCTGAATAAAACGCACATTTACTTACACTGATAACAAGCAAACGAATGAACTACAAAAATGGCGTTACATGAATAGTTGAAAAATATCCGGTGAATAATAATATTCCATTTCTTCCACAGAGTTCACAAAAAAATTTTTAGAAAGAAATGAAATAGTTGTGATAAAAAATGAGAAACTAGAATGCTGTTGTGTTTTGTTAAGGGGAGCATTGTCATTGTACTGTCAATATCCCTTAGGATATGTTGAAGTTTGTTGAGTTGGCCTAACAGCATGCAGATATGCGTGCATTCTATCGACGAGCATTTTCTAATGCTGCAGAAGCCCGTTGTAGGAACCCATTTTATAGGACCATTCGTTCTACATGACCAATCGAATGTCGAACGTTATTTGGAGTTCCTTCATAACGATTTGAATGGACTTTTGGAACAAGTTTCAATTCAAAATCCGGAGAAATGTGTGGTTTATGCATAATGGCATACCTCCTCATTTTATTTTGATTATGCGGGATCATCTGAACCATACTTTCCACAATAGATGTATTGGTAGAGGAGGGCTATATGCATTGCCCCAGTGGTCTCCGGATTTAAATCCTTTGGATTTATTTCTGTAATGGCATCTAAAAAGCCTTGTTTGGCTACACCTATTCACACAAGAGATGCCTTATTGAATAGAAACGTCACACAGTGAAGCCATACGAAACGATCGTGGAATGATATTTCAGGTACAGAAAGGGTATCTTCGCAGGCTACGAAAATGTATTGCGAGAGAAGGGGGCGAGCGGTTTTTGTAGCGGATTTTTCATTTCGGTTTGCTCTCGAGGCTTGCGATTGATATTTACATCTTGAGTTTGGCTCAGTTACCTTGTTTGCGTAATTCGCTATGAACATTTCACCCTTCATTTCTATCTTCATTTAAAATTATTCTCTTCGAATAATGGTAGACATCTCAGGTTGGATGTCGTCGAACAAAAGTGCATTTTTATAAAAGTCGTTGTTCCGATCGATATTCCACACGAGTAATTTCATTCAGAAAATTGTCTGAGTAACCTGATTTTGTTGAAGAATATTGAAAAATAGCTGTCATTTCAAAGTTTTGGGGTGTGGACCATCGGAGGTAGTCCGTTACTGACTTTGCAGGAAAACGACTGGTTCCTGCATGAGAGCTCATCAAAGAAAATAAATTGCTTGAAAGTGGTTGAGAATCATTTGTTTGGTCAATCACCGAAATTTTTCACTCGAAGAATTATCAAAGAAAAACATTTCTCATTTTGTAACTTGGTAACGAAGACTTTCAGGAACAAAGGCTATATGAAGTACTAGTGATATTTTGACCCCAGCTATACATTTTCGAGAATTAAAAGGAAGTCTAGGGTCACACTGTACAGCTCCATTGTACTGGAATGTTCCGATTTCGAACGGGCGTTAATGTTTTTCGATCCCTTGTGATAACTCCCCTGTGTGTAAACAAATGCAGTCGGTATATTTCTCGAACATTCGCAATATATTGCGATAACGATCGAAGGGCGTGGTCTTCTCCGACTCACTTGCATGAGCGTTGTAACAGAATCATATCCATCATGGAATAAAAAACTATCCAACCCAAATTCTATCCGCTGGTATTAGTACAATGATTTACCAGATGCCTCTACCAGTCAGCTTGTCGTTTAACTTGTTTTTCACACAGGAGCGCTTTTTACTCTGCATTCTTTTGTTGCTAACGAGAATTTTGTACAGATAATTTCCTCAAGTAATACCAATTTAGAATCCGTCGGGTGAAACTATCACAATTTACGAATAGTGAACCTAGTTTCAGGTGATTTTTGCAATGTTACTCCTCTTGTAATCACGCATACTTAGTGCTCGGCGAGAGAGAAGCATTTATTTCAATATTCCATAACGTTCAATTGCTTCGTGTATTTCTGTTGTCATTTTTATAGTATTTTTCACAGTAGATGGTATTGGCTTATTAACTGCAATAAATTACCCGATTCAATCCCATTGTGTAGAAAATCATCTGGTAAAAGATGCAAATGTGCTACAGGGTCGAACTTAAGAAATTTGAATTTTGCATAATGTAGGAGATATACAAGTAATTTATTCAAATGTTACAATTCTATTCTATATTTAGTTCAGTGTCGCTATCGCTATCCTCATCTAAATTAATTATAATTGACGCAATTGATTTTACAGAAAGGTACGATTTTTCAACATTTATGACATGACTAATAGAACTTTTCCAACTCTCGGTAGGAATGTCATTCATACAGTTCCTAATTGATTCTACCACACTACCACTTAAAGTCGGAGAAGTATTTTTTCCGCGCACGCTCGATTTAAGTTGGTGCCACATAAGCTCTATGGGATTGAACACGCAGTAGTAGGGAGGTAGTCGTAACACTGTAGGTCCCAATTCTCCTCATTTGTATTACAAACATACTTTTTTTTTTAAGAAAATGATTGCAGCACTTGTAAAAGTTCTTTTTTTGTATAATTTTCCTCAAAATATATGTCATTTGCAGCCATGAAGTTTTGAATCTCCAATTTCGTATTCTTTGAGCCAGGGATTTTTTGCAATTGTCGACTATGATAGCTTGCGTTGTCCATTACTATGACGCTGTTTGGCAGAATGTTGGGTAACAGACAATTTTTAAACCAATCTTTAAAAAGCTCTGCTGTCGTATCTTCGTGATAATCAACACAAGAGTCCTTAATATTTTTGGCAGAAAGCCACATAGCGTTTGGGATCCAACCATTTTCTGATCCTGCGTGTAATATTGTGATTCTCTTCCCTTTATTTGATGGTGCTTTTGTTTTACACTCAAACCACGTCTCGTCGAGGTAGAGTATTGGCCGATTTTCAGACCGGTATTTTCTCATTGACGTTATATATTCGGAACGCCAGTTTATTAAACGTGTGGATTCCTCTATTGCTTGTCTCTTGTCAATTTTGCGATATTTAAAGCCCATTGCAGACAGAGCTCGCCAAAGAGTAGTGAGGCCACAGTTGATGTGAGTTTCGTCATTGATGAGCCCCTGTTTCAGACTTTTGATTGTAGGGACACGCCGCTCATCGTACATAGTGTAGATTTTTCGCCATATCAAATCTTTTTCCCAGACGTCTAGACTCTTTGTGACACCGGAATCTTTACGCTTTTTTCTTGATTCCATGGAATTTTCAATAATTCGTCTAACTGAAGTAAGAGGCACCTTCGTTAAATTACTGGTTACTTTTGCTGCAGCACCCGCGTTATATCCTTGCTGAAGTAAGGAACTATACACATTTGTTATAATGATTTTCGCGTCACAAGATAAGTGATTCTTCTTTAACGAACCACTGGAAGAAGCACTATTACTTTTTATCCACGGACGCCACATACTGCCTATTCTGTACGTTGGGGTATAAAATCTTTGTTATTAATGTCTGTAATAACAAATAAATGTTATAAAATTATTGCACGCCGTAACACGAGTGAACACTTCCGATGAAATACAAAGACTAAAATGAACAAGAAGTGTAAGCTGTAATCCTCTACAATCCCTCTCTGAGAAACAAAATTACCTGAATCCGGTCCTTTAACATTTATGATGTGCATCTCGGATTTCACAACTTAAGGGTCTAATTGGTTTTATTATAATCCTCCAGTCAATACCATTTATTGTGAAAACTACTATACATTGAGATGTTTACACCTAAATAAATTCTTCCTACCCTGGATTTTGCCTGGATCACCCCCTTATTTGAAACCCATTCCTGCACAGCGTATATGAGGTCATAGGCCTAGAGAAAGGGTATCATTATTTCGCAGAATTATTGATGATCGTCGTATTCGTAACAGTATTCATCAAAGTCTGACAAAGTTTTCGTTCGTCACTTCCAGCTTTACCAGAAAAATGTTTTAACATTTACGTAGTTCTAAGACGATTCTACATCGAAATGTGATATTTTCAAAAGTTTCTGTGCGTACCTCTATTTTTTGCTGTTTTTTTATTATTGTATCATGGTGGCAATACTCGGGCGTAATAGTTATTTGTATAATGAGGCCTCAAAACGCTTTTTCGCGTTCCGGGAGAGAGATTATCGCCTAGGACGCTCCGGCCTAGCCAAGTTGATCTCGAGATCGTGAAATATTCTTGCTGCATAGTATACACGATATCTTTCGTGCAACCGTGAACATTTTCCCTTTCCAATAAACTTTATGTCGTTTGAAAAAGACAGCGTTTCGATGCTAATAAAGAAAATCAAACTGATGACCTCAATATCGAAGTGTTTCTATGGAAATAAAATATTTACCATTTAGCAATACAATCGTTCAGTATACCGGCAGTTACTCTGGGCAACGGCCGAAAGAAAAATTGCCGGCCGTCTTCCTGCGTAACGGTCCCAAAATATTATTTGCGGCCCCTGTTGGGCTGCACAATGCTTGTTCTGCGTCCAGTTACACGAAAAATAATATAAGGACCACCTGTGATGTTAGAAATTTTTCTTTGGGAAGTTACAGTTAGTATTATTATATACAGAAATAGAACAAGTTCTAATTTTCTAAATGACGCCTATTTTAAATAAGAATCTTGAATCTTTGTCTACAAAATATTCATCATGGCTGTGAATGGGCACACTTGACAAAATCAAATGAATTGCCATCTAGTGTTTCCCCTAGTGATATTTGATTTACAATAACCTTACCCCAAAGTGTTATTTGAAACAAATATTACCTACATTTTTATATTCAATAAACGTACTTCATTATAGATTTGGCAATATATTGATCACTATATTCATTTCGAATGTTATAACTACCCAGTTGTTAAAAGCACAGAAACCACGAAATTTTTGCTATCGAAATGAAAATATTCAAATGGTTCATTTGGTTATTCATTATACTATAAAAATATTTTTTCTAGAACACAAAATAGATTAGATGTTCGAATCGATTTCTTGAGTTCAGCTTTAAAATGAGTCTCCGGCAAATACTACTTCTACTTATATTAATATCGTATATGAAAGATATTTCTAAAGTATATCTTCGGTCGTAGAAAAAATTTACTGAGTAAAATGAGTAAATATATATCTGGGATTGGAAAACCATACTTTTTTGCTGAGGAATTACATTCACTTCAAAATATATTCGTAAAATATAAGTACTATTCAAAGAAGATGGTATGAAATGATTATGTTCACTATCGTGGTCGACAAATGAACGCTGGATTCTGGAATTCTCAAGTCCATTTCGCTTCGTTACATAGTTACAGAGCTTTCCTCTGCTCTTGCAGTTTCGCATGCTCTGAAACTTTTCTCGTATGTGGTTTCTAGTTCCCTGAATGCCGTTTTCGCAACGAATCTGAAGCAATTTTCCGCTTATAAAAGGATTCCCTAACTCTCGAAACAAAACACCCGTCAGCAAATTTTGTTTATGTTCCTAATTTCCAGAGGTCTCTGGCACTTATCTCAGACTATTGTTCGAAGCATTTGTTTGCAGCATAAACAGCCCTTCTCCTACTCTACCATGCCCTACATTCAAGAGCGGTGAGAGCCCCTGAAATTCTCATGACGAAGTAAAATGAACGGGTTATTGATTAACATCTCAAGACATGCTGACGATGTTCTGGTAATGGCTCACAGTTGATTAGTCTCCAGCCGTATAACTGAATGATGCCACTCACAGTGTTACTAATTTCAAATCGCATTCCAAGAGAATTCCTCTTGTAATAGATCTCCTCGCAAGGTTGATTTAGGTGGAGAATCTGTAAGGGAAGGAGGTTATGGATGGAGGGTGCAATCAGTCTATATCGCAGGGTTCACGCAAACACAAGAGAATTTTCCTGATGGATGGAATAGTTGTTCTCTTATCAATTTATCTCCTCCCTCAATGCCATCGTATTGGGCATTATATTCAAAGGATATTTTGTTTACCATGATCAAATTTATATATTAATCTGTGGTAGAAGTCCATTGAATCTCAAAGTGGAGTGTAAGATTTACGATGCAGAAAAACTCCAAGTCGTCTCCACAATTTAATATTTAAAGGATGTCAGGTTGTGTTGTATTCATCCAGTTGTAGATTTCTGGAACTGTCGATAAGTTTAACATGTTCCAGAACTCTGGTTTTAATTTTCCTACCACTCTGTCCAATGTATTGAGCAGAACAATTTGGTTGAGAACAAGAAATTTTGTAAACGCCTGATTTGTGGAAAAAAGGTACTTTGTCTTCAGTATTTACTAACAATTTGGAAAAAGAGTCTGTAGTGTAAAAGGAAAAATTTGTATCATCACAATGTAGTCTCAGGATATTGAAAATATCTTGTGAAACTTCACCAAGATAAGGGATCATGCAATTTTTATTGGAGTTGGTGGTAGGGATAAGGCTACGGTTAAGAGATTTTGTCCTGTGTTTATTGTAGATTCTATTGATTATATGAGCAGGGAAACCATTATTGTGACCTATTTGTCTGATAATATTCAGCTCGTTATCAAAATTTTCAAGTGACATTGGAATATTGAATAGTCTGTGGAATAATGAGTTGAAGGCTGCAAATTTATGGAAGTATGGATGACAAGAAAAAAAGGGGATTACTGAATCGGTGTGGGTTGGTTTTCTGTATATTGAAAATTCAAGTTAGGAAACATTAACCTTTATCGACAGGTCCAGAAAAGGGAGAGAGTTGTCTTTTGCTAAGTCCATAGTGAAACTTATGGAAGGGTGTAAAGAATTTATGAAATCTAATGAGAGTTCTACTTCTTGATGACTGCCGCTGAAAAGCACAACGCAGTCATCGACATATCTATACCAAAACACTATTTGATTGTATAAGGGGAACAAATGGAGGTTCTTTCTGAATCGGCCATGAAGATCTCTGCTAGAAGAGGGGACAAATTGCTACCCATAGCTTAACCTGAAATCTGAGAAAAATGTTCGTTGTTGAACTGGAAAAAGTTCTGTTGTGAAACGACATTCAAGAGGGAACATAAATTGAGGATGTGGAATGACGGAGTATCTGTTTTGTACAGTTACTCCCTGACTAGTCTAATTGAGGAATACTAGGGAACAAGTTGACAACATCAAAGGACAACAAAATGGAATTAGGTGGTACTACCACATCCTTGATTTTTTTGGTAATGTCAAAAGAATTTGACAAAGCAAGAGGGTTGTTGAAATGAGTGATATCTTTAATAAGTGAATTAAGCCACGAAGCTAGCTTGGAAGCTGGAGAGTTGCAATACGAAACAACAGGTCTGATAGGGGTGCCTTCTTTATGTATTTTGGGTAGTCCGTAAAGTATTGAAAAATCTATTGGTGGGATCAAAAGTTAATTTGGAAAAACCATGTGTGCTTAAAAATTGTGTGACTTTATTATTGTAATCAGTCCCATCTAAAATAACAATACAGTTGCCTTTATCTGCTTTAGTTACATCCAAATTATTGTCAGTGATTTTTTTGGAAATATTTTTGGAAATTTTAATATCAGAATTGGGTTTTGGAGTAGTGCTTGCCAGAGAGAAATTAGTATTGAGAGATCTAGATATATCACTTCTAATTGAATCTTTGATGGGGAGGTTATTTGTTTCGATAACTCTTTCGCATTCGACTGCTAAGAGTTTAAATTTTTTCTTATTGTTGTGTCTATTTATATTATATTCAAGGCCATAATTGAGAAGACTCATTTCATTTTCAGAAAAATCATTGAAAGAAGAAATATTTAATACACTATCATGAAATTTATGGTTAGAATATCTGTTTTTATTATAAGAATAAGAGGAGTTATTATTAGGATTTTGAGAATTTTTCAGTCGATTAAGTTTATTTTTGGGAATAAGAAATTTCTTGCTGCCTTGATCTTGCACAAAGTACAATGTGGAGGAATATAAGCTATCAAGTTCTAAACCATGAAGGAAGGAAGTGAGTTTCCTGTACAACCAAGATAATTTAATATTGATGTCCGCAAGTCTGACGTAGTGTCGTTTGATTTCATGTTTTATCCAAGTGCGTTATGCAATCCTAACAGCTGATCTTGAAGAGATACTGCGTGATTAGACCTCACCGCTACATACCCTGGGATCAAGTTGTTGCGAAGACATTCACGATTGAACCAAATGTCTAGATTAGTGGTCTTCCTTTGGAGTAGAAATGTCTTGTAAAAATGAACTAAAGTTGATCGACTAGCATTCCCTAACCTGTGGTAGAAGTCCATTGTATCTCAAAGTGGAGTGTAAGATTTACGATGCAGAAAAACTCTAAGTCGTCTCCACAATTTAATATTTAAAGGATGTCAGGACGATGATTCAGTACATGTTTCGAACCTACATAGGTTCATCATCAGCTGAATTAACATTTCATTCTACAATAAAGGAAGAACATTATAATATTAGTTGTTTATTATATTAATTCCATCAAATCGTGTTCCGTAAACTAACTTGGAATCATCAGAAGATAATGGCACCAAGGGCGGATCCAAGATCAAGGCAGAAATGAAATATTGAAAAAGTTGTCTTCAGAAAGGGTTATTTTGAAAATAATTACCATGGTGATACGGGATATTTCATTATGAAGAAGTGAAGAACTCCTCAGAACTTCTAGGATATTGTAACGTTTCCTGTCAATCAATGAGTACTATTTAATATCATGAAGTATCGAACATGTGGAAGAATAAGTAGTCCATGCCACCATCAAGTGGCTTGCTCTATCTCTTTCTCTTTTCCCTACTCTTTTCTTCTCTTTGTCCCTCTCAATTTTTTTCTCTTCTCTCTATCTATCACTTGCTCTTTCTCGCTCTCTCCTGAATTGATAGCTGAGTCCGTATATTCCGGAAGGCCGCCATCCATGTTCCGTACGTATTCAGACTATCCTTCACGGATCGAATTTTTCCTTGTGGATTTATAGCCCCCCTCCTGTATATCCGCAGATAACAGCTTTTGGTCTTATAGACTAAGAGCCAGTGACAGTTTGGCTTGATTATTTAGTTAAGGCCTATTTGTTTCGTAGTTTTTTGGTTTTGTAACCTACCACAATCTGAAAAAATAAGAATTAATATTGGAATCTATTCAAGTGAATGATATGGAACGCCGATGGCAGCCCCTCTTGAAGGACAAAATGTTATGTCAAATTTGAAATAATTTGACAAATGTCAATCACGAAAACTGTCCTTACCAGGTATTTGCACTTGAAAAGGAATTCGCCTAGAAGTTTCGAGAACGGAAACAGATCTAGTTTCCGAAACGTTAACAGATGAGTATTTTCATATATATCAGTTCTTATAATTTTTTTGATAGGCAGAATTTGAGTTATACAAGAAGTTGCTGACTAATTGGACTTGTTCTATCCAGAAAGAACTGTTTTTCAATAGACGCAGCAACTTTTCGGGGTAGATTGAAAATCTGCCCTTCTACACTTATATAGATTCCAATATTAATTCTTATTTTTTCAGATTGTGATAGGTTACAAACCCAAAAAACTACGGAACAAATATTGATCCACCACAAAAAAATGACGTTCAAACAATACCTAAGGCCTATATTTTGAGAAAGTGTTGTGGAGGGCCGAACTGAGTGCTATCCGTGAGGACAGGCCCTGAGCGCGGTTCAAAGGGGGTGGCAGAACCTCCCCCAACTTGCAAAAAATCGCGCATCTTTTTTGATTCAGTTAAGGCTTATACTTTTCTCAGCAGTCCTCTGGCAGCCACAATCATCGCGATTACAATGGCGGATCGATTGGATAGTTCCGAGTGGATGACGAAACGCCCCTAACATGTCGAAAAATCGTTGAACTCTTTATTATTTACTTGAGCTTCATTTTTCAGCATGTCATTGTGCTGACATTTTTAAGTGTGTATGACAATTGGCGGAAAATATGGCGGTTCTGAATACCTGGCAGAACGACGAATGTTCCGTATGCGCGCCCTCATTTCATCACTTCTATCGCACAATAATGTATATTATTAATGCTTTAAATTCAAATAATGATTTCTTTCATTTATTCAGGATGTTTGTAATAAACACAGGCAATAATTTACCTCTTTGACGAATATTTTGATAGCCGTATATTGAAAATTATACTTGAAAATGGAAAAAAATTGTTCATTCGCGAATAATTTTGCAAATATGAGGAATACGTACACTTAGTGTACAAAATCAAGATGCTCATACCTGAAAGATGAATATCCAATTTTTTTGGCTGTGTTAATTTATGGTTGTCAAATAATAATTTCAAAAAAGTTGTTTTGTTTAAAAAAAAATCCATTCTATTCTTTTAGTTTACCTACAACACGATATTTTCAAAAACATTTATTTTCCATTAAAATAATTCATTTTGATATTTCTTGAAATATATTTCACTCGTTTATATATTGCGTTTTTCACTAACCATGATGCTGCTATAATAAAGTGTACTGATTATTAGTTTTTTTTTTTGTTTTCACTCTATATCACCGAAACTACGTGAGATCCAAAAAAAAATAAAGATAGCTTTTTTCGTAAAATTGAATTATCTACAAACAGTCTTTGATTCGTATATCTTGTATTTGTCATAGTTCAAAAGGTATAAGCTTTTGAACATAAAATTTTATTATTACACTTTTTTACTCCACTACATCCCATAAAATAAGCGAGATTGAAAATTTTGTAACTGAACCTTTTTTGTAGAGAATTCAATTTGCTACAAAAAAGAGTACTTTTACGTATTCCTCACATTTGCAAAATTATTCGCGATTAATTTTTTTTTCACATTTTCAAGTATAATTTTCAACATACGGCTATTAAAATATTCGTTATAGAGGTAAATTTATGCCTGTGTTCATTAAAAACATCCTAAATGAAAAAGAAAAATTATTATTTGAATTTAAAGCATTAATAATATACATTATTGTGCGACAGAAGTGATGAAATGAGGGCGCGCCTATACTTACGGAACATTCGTCGTTCTGCCAGGAATTTAGAACCGCCATTTTGTTCCGCCAATTGTCATACACACTCAAGAAAAATGTCGGCACAATACCATACTAAAAAATGAAGTTCAACTCAATAATAAAAAGTTCAGCGATTTTTCGACATGTTAGGGGCGTTCCGCCACCCCCTCGGAACAGTCCAATCGATCTGCCAATGTAATCTCGATGATTGTTGGCTACCAGAGGACTGCTGAGAAAAATATGAACCTTGAGTAAATAATAAAAAGACGCGATTTTTTGCAAGTTGGGGGCGTTCCGCCACTCCCTTGGAACCGCGTTCAGGGACTGTCCTCACGGATGGCACTCAGTTCGGCCCTCCACAACACTTTCTCAAAATGAAGGCCATAACTAAATAATCACGCAAAACTGTGACTGGGTCTTAGTCTATTATCTAGAACTTGCGTTCGGACGTAGGCAATGTCACTAATCACTTCTTCTTCTTGGTCGGCTTGAAAACCGTTTTTATGTTATATTTCCCCAAGAGTTTTCCAATTCTGTCAGTGACCCTTGGAATATATGGCAGATATGCATTCGCAACATCATATATCCCGAGGGTCACTGACAGAATTGGAAAACTCTTGGGGAAATATAACAGAAAAACGGTTTTCAAGCCGACCAAGAAGATCCAACAAAGCGGCTAAAGACAAAAGAGACCCACTGCCAGCGGGGTTTATCGCATACCGTGCACCTGTGGAAAGGTTTACATCGGTACCACGAAAAGATCCATGGGTACAAGGCTCAAAGAGCATCAAAGGAACTGCAGGCTGGGGCAAACCGACAAATCGGCGGTGGCGGAACACGCATTGAGTGAGGGCGACCACAAGATTCTGTTCGAAAATGCAACACTGATTGCCCCCAACCAGGGTTACCATAGCCGACGGGTACGGGAGGCAATAGAGATCCAAAAACATGCGGACAATTTTAACAGAAAGGAAGAAGCGTTGACTCTAAACAGAATTTGGAATCCGATTCTGAAGAAATGAAGAATAACTAATGAAATCACAGCAGGTAGTGCGGCAACTAATAATGATGATTATGTCCCGAACCCGACAGAAGTAATTAATACTCCAGACTACCTGCATCAATATAAATACGCCTTGAGAAATCGAACTGTTTAGTCATCGGAGATGAATTAGCCTCTGAAGAAGCTGGCCACTCGCGCTAGAAAAACGTCAGGAAGAAATTCTAAAGAACGACGGCCTTCAAGCCCGAAGAGAAGTAGTTATACTAATAACCTCGGCCGCGAAAGCCTTAACCATTTTGTCTTTGACATTTGTTTGAAACTTTTCCTAATGTGCTCAACAAATGGCGGCATCAAGCTGGGAAGCACATGACAAACGGCCAGGACGGAAACATGTTTACGTGTTCTGTATCTGTAGAGTAGGGAGGGTGAGTATAGACCCACAGCACTTAGGCCACAATATGGCCCATTGTACATCCTCCCAAGGAGTCGCCCTCCTAGGACATTGTCCAACCTGCCTTATCCAGGAAGGAGGACAGGTCACCAGGGGACATCTCCTTAATATCGGCAGGTGTAGGCCAAGACTCACCGAACACACACTCTCTCATGACCGAGTACCGAGCTACAACTCTACAGAACCGCAGTATCATTTTCTTTTGTTTGGAATGCAGAGAGGCATTCAAGAGTGTTCCTCTTTTCATTCGCCAGATAAAAGAACTTAGTAATGAAGTCAAATCTCTGAAAAACGATCTGGAAAATTTAAGGAGGGAGAAAATTGAATGTGATGCAAAAATTGCGTCCTTGGAAGAAAGAGTCAATAGTACCAGTCACACTATGGATTGTGAAGAATACATTTCGGAAATGCTTGAACGGCAGCGAAGATCGTCGAATATCATGATTGCTAGTATTAAGGAATCTGCAGCAGAATCGACGCAACAACGAATCGAGGAAGATGTGAGTACAGTTAAAAACATTTTGAAAGATTTCAACGTGGATTTATCTCAAATAAAAGTATTTCGTCTTGGGAAACCTCTTCCAGGCAAGAATAGAATTATGAAAGTAGTATTAAATAATCCACATGAAGCAATGAAAATTCTTAAAAATAAGAGGAGCTTAGTACCCAGGCTCAAAATATTTTCCGACCAAAAAAAAGGGAAAGAGACTATTATATCACTTTAAAGAGACAGCTTGATGAAATGATAGCTGATGGGGATAATTCAAAAATTATAAAATATATAAAAAACAAGCCTACAATTGTGGATAAAATCTCATCAGTACAAAAAAACATGTGAAGTATCCTGATATACAAATGAACTGTGATATAATATATATGAATATTCAAAGTTTTTTAGCAAATAAGGTAGAAGTTATTGCAAACATTTCTTGTTATAATCCAGCATTAATGTTATTCAGCGAGAGTCGAACTACTTGTGATATTGATTCTTCTGAGCTCAATATCACAAATTACAATGTGGAGAGATGTGATTCCACATCCCGGCACACAGGTGGTGTACTACTTTTTATACGAAACGATTTGAATTATAAAGTAAAGGAAAAGTATAGTTTAGATGGAAATTACTGGTGTAAAACAGTATCAATAAATAATAAGAAAAATAAATTGTTAGTTGGTGCACTGTATCATTCGCCGAATGCTAGTCATTCAATATTCCTTAAAGATTTCGAAATGTTATGTGATGATTTCTTTGTGAGTAATGTGAAAAGCATCCTAGTTGGAGATTTTAATTTAAATTATTTGAGCGATGAATATTACTGCTCAAAAATGAGAAATATCCTTAATATGTATGGAATTCAACAATTAGTAAAAGATTTTACCAGATGTACACTCAGTAGTTCGACTATCGTTGACTATGTTCTAGCAAACTTTGAAAATATTTCTGTAACTGTTCATGATGTACCTAAAATAACAGATCACTCTATTATAACCATCGATTTATCTTCAAATTATACTCAAAAAAATGAAACGGTTCTAAAAACATATAGAAATTTAGGAGAAATAAATTTACACAAAATAAATTTGGAATTGATAGCGTGTGATTTTAAATTAAATTGTGTAGATGTAAATGAGTTGTATGGAGATGTATCTCATAAATGTGAATCTGTCATAAACAAAATAGCACCAGCAAGAATATTTCAATGCAAAAACAATAGTTTACCATACTATGATCATGAATTGAAGATTAAATCTAAGGAGAGAGACCAGGCATATAGACTGTTCAGGATAAATAGTACAGAAGTAAATTGGTCAAATTTCAAAATTATCAGGAATGACTATGTTAATCTATTAAAAAATAAAAAGCAGCAGTATTACTATGACAATATTGATTCGAATAAAAAGGATGCAATAAAAATGTGGAACACTTTGAAAAATCTTATCAATCCAAAGAGCTCTGATAATTGTTTCAATAATGGCATTGAAATCGAATTAAATGGTTTTGTGAAAACTGTAAATTGTCACAAAGAAATTGCAGACAGATTTAATAATTACTTTGTGGACAGCATAAGTGATGTGATAAATTCTATCAAGGATGGTGATGGGGAATGTATTAATACATATGAATATGACTGTACTATTAGCGAATTTAAACAACTTGAACTCTCCGAGCTGAGGATTATAATTAATGAATTAGAAAATAAGTCAGGAAATGAGTTGATGGACACAAAAGTAATGAAATCATCTTTTCAAGTAATTGGTCATGTATTACTACATTTTATTAATACTTCACTTTATTATGGGGTTTTTCCAGAGAAATTAAAAACTAGCATTATAGTGCCTATTCAGAAAGTGATTGGTTCAACAAAATCATGGGAATTTAGACCAATAAATACTCTACCTTGTGTAGAAAAAATTCTTGAAGTTGTTGTTTATAAACAACTTTTGGAATATTTTAATAAAAACAACATACTTATGTTGAATCAATCGGGATTCAGAGCCAACCACTCTTGTGAATCTGCATTGCAATTAACTATTACCAATTGGAAACAAGCCATTGATAGAGGAGAATATGTTATTTCGGTATTTCTAGATCTTAAACGTGCTTTTGAGACTATTGATCGTTCAATATTGTTGAAGAAACTTGAGAGTTATGGTATTGTTGGAACAGTACTAAAATGGGTTCAAAACTATTTATCTGATAGAAAGCAAATCACAAAGATAAACAATACATTTTCAGAACCAATTATAAATAATTTTGGTGTTCCACAAGGCAGTGTTTTGGGACCACTCTTTTTTTTAATATATATCAATGATATCAATTTTCATCATGAGTGTAACTTCATAAACCTGTTTGCTGATGATACACTTCTTTCAATATCGAGTAACAACCTAAATCATGCTGTAGAAAAAATGAATGAATCATTGTCAATAGTTAGTACGTACCTAAATAACAACAGGCTCAAGCTGAACACTAGCAAAACTAAAGCAATGATTTTGACAACATCCTTCAGATATTCTAACATCAATATCAACAACTGTACTCTTACCATAGAAAATGAGACTATAGGATTTGTGAAAGAATTCAAGTATCTCGGATTCATGATTGACAACATTCTGTCATTTGACTCTCATTTCTCGTACATTTATAAAAAAATATGTAAAAAATTATTCTTCTTCAGTAGAATTTCGCAAAATATCTCGAGTTTTTCTAAAATTACTGTATGTAATACAATCATACAACCACATTTCGACTACTGTGCGAGCTTATTGTATGCCTTTGCTGTGAACAAAATAAATGCACTCCAAAAGCTTAAAAACAGGGGAATGAGAATAATATTAAAATGTAACAGATACACTAACATCTCCCTTATGCTTGACACATTACAGTGGCTACCAGTTTCTGACAGATTTTACTTAAATGCTATGATTTATATCTTTAAAATAATCCACAACATGGTACCTACCTATCTAAATGAATTTCTCAAATAAAGTAGTCAAATCCATGGTTATCATACGAGAAAAAAAGACAATTTTTATATATCACGTGTCAATATGGGTAATACAATGAAGTTCCTATTTTATAAGGGCTTGAAGGAATATAATGAACTACTTGAAATCATTAAAGATTCTAAAGCTGTTGTTGAGTTCAAAAGAAATCTAAATGTTCATATTAGAAGATAAACCACCATTTTTGTTCAGACATACAACAGACGGTATTTATATAAAGTTTCATTTATAGTAAGTTTTATATAATATATTATATATTATTAATGATCTCACCTAATGATTGGTCATTTTATTGTATACTCTGTATCGCAATTGTATACTTAGTTAATATGTTTTTGTTCAGAATATTTTGTACCTACAAATTTTTTTCGTGTATTAGGATTTCCTATTTTCAATAAATTCCATTCATTCATCGACGATAGCTCCAGACATTCACATAAGACATGCCTGACAGTTTCATCTTCCTGTTGTTTACGTGTTAACAAAGGATCAAGTTTCAATATTTCCGGTAGGATTCGTATCAAAATGAAGCACGTCCTACTGTGTATAGTAAAAAATATATACCTACTCAATTGAACTGAACCTACCGATACTGATTACCGATTTTTGATTGAAAGTTCACCAGAGCTTATACAGTTGGTTTTCACGCGAAGTTGTGAAAAAGTTCATTATCATTCAAGTTTCGAAAACATTCAATAGTTAGGATGTGATGGCAACCAAAACTGACAAAAAATAGTAGAAATGGTTAGGTTATTCTGTCAAGAAGAGGAAGAAACCGCACTGCATGTGCTCTGTGAATGCGAAGCGATAGCAAGGCTGAGACACGCAAGATGCAGGGAGGAGAAACCAGAAGCTGCTAGCTATATGAAGGAGTCGGTGTCAAAGCTATGGAGTCTCATCAAAGAGATCAAGCTAGACAAAGAGCTCTAACAGCCAAGGAGCATCACAATAGATCTGGAAAGGTTGCAGTGAATCGGGCCATGAGCCAGCTCCCCGATAATCTAATGTAATCTAGGTTAGGTTGAGCTCATCGTTTATTGATGTTGTGGGTAGTTGAGACTGGTGTGAATAAATCTTTGGAGGAATTCGAGTTCGCCACCGGAACATCGAAGATTTTCTACAGTGAAGCAATGAGTGATTATAAACTCCCCGCTAGCTGCACAAATAGTCTTGAAGAAAAAAATGTTCAACCCGTTTCGGAAAGATTATCGTCATAACGTTCTTTTTCAGTACTCACCTACTGCATCGAGTTCGAAAAAGAGAAAAAAGTGATCACCTTTCAAACGAGCTATAGCTCAGTCCCTACTCTGCTGTTCGAGATTTAAGGGTTGGATCTCAGCCCACCGAGGGGGTGGAAGGTTGGAAATACTTTCAAGGTGAGTTTAAACAGCAAATCAAATAAAATAAGGAACAAAATAAAACAAAATAAGAAAGATAAACATATAGATCTTTATGGAAGCGTTCATACAAGAAATAATATAAAATAAGAAATAATAATAACAACAAAAGATGCCATCTTTCACTATTTTATTTGGAAACTGATAATGCGCATGACCGAAATATTTTCTGTACTCAACGTTCCATGTTTGAAATTATTTTAACTTCTTTCCTCACAATAACAACCTCAGAATATTATTTACTGGTAATCTTTGCTATATGTAATAGAATCAAAATTCAAAATATCAACAATTAGGAGGTTAGTTACAGTAGCCACTGTCAAAACGAAATTTTGATATTCACAGAACACAAAAGTCATTGTCAAAAAAGCTGCAACTTGATTGGTTCATTCTTATTTCTTATTTTATTTCAGTCATCTGTATAAACACACGTTTTCTGTCCTTATTCTTAATTAATTTCTTATTTTATTCTTATCTTATTTTATTTGCTGTTTAAACTCTCCTTCAGATTATTTCTCCCCTCCGAATAAAAATCGAATCGTCCTTTCTTTCGTTTTCATCGTCCTACCCTGTATCAGCCCGTAATTATGCTTCATATCCTGTAATAAATATTTCAGACGAAACTCTCCTACCAAGCAATTCGTTCTTTTGAAGTACAGATATCAGACTACAAAGCTCATACAGATATTGCGAATCCGATATTCTCGTTTCTGCATTATGAAGGAACGTTACGCTCTTGCCGCCGCCGGCTCACCGGATCTGTTGCATTTTTGTAAATAAAACTACTTCGACTAATCGTTATTTCTGCGACACCTATTTATAAATGGTGACTTATTTGTTGAAATCTTAATTGCACTCATATGGCTTATGCTGGGTTCTATTTCGGATATGTGAGTCGAAACGGGAATGGCAACTGTTTTTGGAATGCAGTTGACATTTCTTCAAAACGTATATTTGTATCAAAGGAGTTCATTTTGGGTCCAAGTTTTTTCAAGTATATGATCGTATAATCAAACCCATTTCTGGGATTCTCTCTTCCCTGAAAATGAGAAAGCCTCAAAATATGATTTTTTGTAATTTGACTGGGTGCTCTTTCAAACTATTGTAGTTACGTAACGTGGAAAATATATCAATTTACCGTATGAACATATACCAAATGAATTTGGATATTTTTCATTTTCATGGGAGACAAAACCTCAAAAATAGATTTTAATACCTATCCACCTCCTCAAATGACTTTAAAACATCATATGATCATGAATCCTAACAGTTTCAACTCATTGTAGACCTCCAAGGTTCATTTTATTTTATCTACGGTTCTGAGGATTTGTTAATGATGATTTCTGATTTGAACTCTCAAAACTGTTGAAGTAGGTATAAACAATAGAATTAACATTTACCTTTCTCAATAATACCGATTCATGAGAGGGTGGAAATTTGAAATCGGACCCAATAAGTTTTTAGGGGTTTTCAGATTTTGCTTTTCATGAGTACTTGAAACTTGAAAAGAAATCAGAATACCGTACTTTCCAGAAAATAACGAACAACAAATGAAACTTCTGTTGAAATCAAGAGCATATCAAACTCATTATCACAATTCAATGCAATTTATGTGCAGACCCTTCTGACACGAATAAAATCATATTTTACATCAGGAAATACATTTCAATTTCTAGAACATGTCTGGTGGTATGGACATGACAGATGTCATGCCGTAGTTATTGAGAAGAAAAACTCGTTGAAAATTCAGCACCCTGGGTTATTTTCCAGAATAATTGTCCTTATGGCAGAGAGAATTAAATATCAGCGTGTTATTGAGACACTTCGTACAGTGTTTTTGAACCTGGATCTTAGAGGCTGTGACCAAATTTTTTTTGCAGACTTGGAAAGGAAATGAAACGAGAAATACGTACATAAATTACGTGAAATTTAATATTATATGATAGGGCGAAAAATATACCCAAAAAAATATTACGATAAAAACATGGCCATTCATGAAATGAACAATATGGAAGAGGAACAGAAGAAATCGGATTTATTAATGGTTTTTTTCCTCACGAGCGCCAACACTCAAAAGTCGAAACTTCTGCGAGCATTCCATTAACGATGCCTTGCTTTCTAACATGTAAATCCCAGCACACATTGATGTGTCGGTGTTTGTACGAGTTTCATGTTGTTAGTCCCTTATTTCATTCGTTTTCGTGCCCATGTTATCTGTTATGCATAAATCTTTAACCTTTTCTGTATGGATAAACTAATATTTGACCCCTGGAGATATATTTAATAAAGTCCGAAATATCCGAAAAACTAAATTGTTCATTCACGGAGTTTTGGAACCTTTTTCCAACAAAAAAATCATTTCAAAATATTACATGGATCACCAAACCTCACGCATTCAATGTTTGAAATGATCTAATATGATTTCCATCTGACATTGAGCTTAGAATTCATTTGAGAAACATTTCATCGCAATCAATCTCTCAAGGAATGCTTCGGGAACGTATGAAAAATCTGGAGAGTGGTGTCTTTTCTTCGGTTTTCCACTTTCTTCGTACTCTACCCTTTTTTGTTCGAGAGTTCTGATTTATTCCATTTTGCTCATTTCTGTTTCTATTTTCTCTGCCTGTCGGCTCTGCCAATTTTGTTAAGGAGGCATTCTTGACCCCTTCAATCACAATCGTCTTCGGTTGATGACGACTTACGAAGTTCGGCTCTGTCTAGAAAAATTGAGACGAAAGTAGTAACATTAATATATACAGGCGCCCGAGACCATTATGCATTTACTGTTATCATGCGCGGTTTATGCGGCCTCTCGACTTATATCCATCGCCATGATGCATCTTTACGAGAGCTATACTATTTTCTTTGGCACTCGTACGGAATAGACAGAATCCCAGTACTGCCTCATGCTCCAGCGGATATTGAATCCGTGGTGGAGAATGATAAGTGTCAAATTCTTTGAATCTTCTCATTCCCCACCCTTAGACGAATGCAAGCCAATAAGCCTGACATAGTCCTCTTCGACCACCAAATTGGGACGATATTTGCCATAGAGTTTTTGGCCCCGGCGAAACGAATATTATCTGAAATAGGAGGAAAAACGAACTTGAACCAAACTTTGCTTTACAAATCCCGCAGACTGCACCCAGAATATTGTGTTAAACTGGTAGCTCTAATTAAAGATTTCCTTGGTGATTCCAGAACGTCGCTACTCTCTGAACTCTCTGAAATCAAAAAAATTTCTGTGGCAGATATTCCATCCGGACGCATGCAAGAGACCGATTTCCTAGCTTCAGTGCGTTTTCTCAGGAATCATGATTTTCGGAGCCAGTGGTCACTCATTCCGCGGTGCGAAGAGTGGTCATTCGTTAATGCAACGCGTTCGCTCACAGGGAGAACTGGGAGAACGAACCCAACTGGCCAAGTTTAGACGATGATAAAAATAATCACACTTTTTTATTTCTCGGCAGATCACAATTCATGTAGGATTATTCAGGACATTAAATACAATATACAAAAGGAAAGCAATTCGACGTTTTAATACTTACAGTGACATTCAAAGTACATGATGTTCACTTGTTTCAAATTGAAGGATATGAAATGTTGTATAACCAAGGATGCATCAACAGAAATGATGGTGTTATTGTTTTTCTGAGAGACTATTTCGAGCAGGTCACTATTTAAATTGTTAATATCGGAGAAATAAAAGCTTTGGAAGTTTTTATGACACTCAAAAAATAACCTGTAACTTTCGAGTACACTTCTTTTATCAATGAATTCACTCGAATTGAAGGAGATCAAAAATCCTGTTTAGATCACTTATTTAGGACAAATATCAATTGTTCCATTCATTCATACATAACTTCAAACTTACTGATCAGTATCCTTTTTTTTTGAGCATCAATACTGAAACTTCTATCGAACAATGTAGTACCACTGTTAAAACGAAATATTTAACAAATTATGACCATTTTAGAAATGCACTAAGAGGTGAAAAATGGGATGAAATTGTTCGTTTTAACGATATCAACTATTCCACCGACTTATTTATAAAAAGACTATTGAAACATATCCGCATTAACACTAAATCAATTGAAATAAAACCAAACGAACAAATTAGGAAACATTGGGTGACAAAAGGACTTCTTAAGTCAATCAACAAAAAAAATTATATGTATATCGAATGGCGAAATAATCCTCGTAACATAAATTTAGAGAGAACATACGAAGCATATAAAAAAAAATTAGAAAAAATAATATCGAAAACTAAAAAGGATTTTATCAAATCCAGTATAGAAAAGAATTGTAACTCTTTGAAAAGCATGTGACAAACGGTTAACCAACTCTGCAGAAAAAAAGGGCACAATTCGGAAACTATTAGTGAAATGCAAGTGGAAAATGCAATAATAAGAGATAAACAAATCATTGCAAATTCGTTCAATAACCATTACAGTGATGTAGGTGAACATCTGGCAAAAAATATTTGCTATTAGTTCCTGAAAATTTCAACCAAGCACCAAAAAAATATATTGAGAATACTTTATACCTGTCTCCCACCAACGAAGATGGGATAGTTGGGATAATACATAACTTGAAGCCCAAAATAGCACCAGGTATCCGATCAGAAAAAGAAATAGCGCATGAAATTGCTACCCCACTTTCCTATCTATTGACCTTGAGTTTCGCAAAAGGAACTGATAGAATTTAGTGTTGATACCGTTGCCCCACAATGCTTTGTCCAGTCTGAATTCAATATGAAACACTAAGACACTTTTGCAAATTGAGTATAGTAAGAAACTATAGTTAGATTCGATCAAATTGTTCGTTTTTTCATATAACAGAATAGTTGTATGTTGTAGTTGATCTGCGTGAATAGCAAAGTGTACTGATCTATCTATTCATACAAAGTCATTGACATAATATATTAGGAACAAAACTGGTCCCAGAACAGAACACTGCGGTACGCCACAATTTCCTAATTAACAGTTGACTCATTCCATGAGTGTTTTGATATAAAATATGCTTCGTTCCACTCGATATCAGGATTCACATAATGGGGCTTTATCCGAACTTTTCTCGAAAACCAATTGTATTCAATGCATCCATCAATATACTATGACGCGGTCGAATGCATTTCTTATATCACTAAACATCCCAATGGGGCACTCGCCCGCGTCAATCAGGTTTTTCAAGGTTTCATAGAAGGAATGAACTGCAGTATTTCTAGATTTTCCCGTCTGAAACCCATGTTGGTTGGTCTGAGTATATTATTCGTTTGTAGAATTTTTTGTAGGGATCAATAAGCCTAACAAGAAACTGATATTATATGCACTCGACACGAGTTTCCCCAACAAGGTTAGCATCTTCAGAAGGAAATTCATACAAAATCTGAATCTAGATTCAATATCAGTCTTCTTCTCCTGAAAATTCTAACCTTGTTGGATATACTTTTCGAACCGAACAGTTGATCGATCATGACGGTGATAGATAGATAGATAGATACTTTATTTGGTCATGTTATGCAATTACATTTATGACAAGTCAAACCAATTGGTACAGAGTACACAGTGTAAAAATTCAATATTCAGGACTAGATTCGAACAATATACTAGATAATCGAAAACAGATCCAGCGTATAATTGACTACGTATGCAAAAGCATGAGTAGCAAGTAGGATATAAAATTTTTTGTGGAGACAATAAGATCATAATAAAATATATACGCACATACATCAAAATACATACAAAAAACGCACTATAGTATTATATAAATAATAATAAAAGTACTGATAAATTTAAAATAAATTGTACATACTCCATGTACAGGTACATGTAATAAAAACTTATACTATGTCGAACTGAAAAAAACAAGAAACAGATATCTTATTGCTTTGTTTGCGATTATTATCAACTTCTAATGAAGTTTGTCGAGTTTCATATACTCTTCGATTGAATAAAAACAATTTTCAATCAATAATTTTTTTATTTTCTTCTTGAAGAGATGAGTGGCGAGATTTTGCAAATCGTCAGATAACTTGTTATAAATTTTAACATCGAGTGAGTTACAGGATGATGTTTTCAGTCTGAACTTATTAGGTCTCAACTGATTATTAAAACGGGTTGGATAAGTGTGGAAGTCGGAGTTTAACTTGAATTGACATTTTTTTTTATGTATTTCGAGGAGTGTCTGGAAAATGTATATGCAAGGAACTGACATGATTTGAAATTTAATGAACAAAGGCTTGCATGGTTGATCGTAGCGTGCACCACCAATTATTCTCAAAGCCCTCTTTTGAAGTCTGAATACTCTGATGGCATGGCTGGAATTTCCCCATAAAATGTTGCCGTAGGATATATGTGAGTGGAAGAGAGAATGGTATGTAGTTAACAGAACACTTTCAACTACAACATTTTTTAATTTACGTAAAAGGAAAAGTTGACTAGAGAGTCGAGTACACAGGCTATCTACATGATTAGTCCACTTGAGCCCATCATCTAGGGTAATCCCTAGTAACTTGACGGAGGATCCGTTTATATTTGATCTGTTAGGGGAAAAAATAATATTCTGAGTTTTATCTCTGTTCATTTTAAACTTGTTCATCGCGAACCAGTGCTCAGCTCTAGACGCTGTGGTCACCATGCTCGTTTCGAGAGTAAGACTGTTCTGGGAAGAGTTTATGAGCGAGGTATCGTCAGCAAATGCGATACACATATCAGGCAGCAAGTAGTGAAAAATATCATTCACGTATAAAATGAATAATAGAGGTCCAAGAACAGACCCCTGTGGAACACCGTGTTCCATAATAGCTTTTTGCGACATAGATTCATTTGCCACTACAAATTGCTGACGATTCGTCAGGTATGACCTTATAATATTCAGTGGAATGCCTCTTATTCCATAGTGTTCGAGCTTTGCTAACAGAATTTTGTGGGAGACGCAGTCGAAGGCCTTGGACAAGTCACAGAGTGTAAGCCCTGTTTGCTCACCCGACTCAAAACCCTCGACCACCTTCTCTATCACTCTACCAACGGCTTGGGCAGTGGAGCAATTTGGTCTAAAGCCATGCTGACATGAATGAATTGTGTTATATTTGTTGAAAAAGCGACATAGTCGATTCTTTAGAATTATTTCAATTATTTTACCTAAAATCGATACTATGGAAATGGGTCTATAGTTGTCTGGTATGTCTCTGTCTCCTTTTTTGAAAATTGGTATAACCTTGGATACCTTAAAGCAATCTGGAAATATCCCACTGCTAAAGCACATATTGGTAAGAGTAGTTAAGGGTTCTATTAATATGTCAATGATCTCTCTCACTATCCTGCTACCCAAAAGGTATATATCCAGACAAGGGGAATCTTTAAGACTCCTTGTCGCTGATAAAACTTCATTTATTGTAGCCGGCTCAAGAAAAAAGGAATCTTTAGGTTTGAGAAAAGGATCTAAAAAGTTAGTTGCTTCTTGATTGCTCTGAGGTAAGCTTTCGAAAATGAGTTGTGCTGCTGTTGCGAAGAAATTGTTAAACTGATCCGAAGTTATGCTACTATCGGGAGATAATGCATGCAGAGCTTTTTTGTTTCTTTCGGAATTTATTAATTTCCAGCAATCTCTGCTTTTGTTCGCAGAGGAGGCTACAAATGAGCTGTAAGCTTTTTTTTTGCTGCAGCTATTTCTGACAAGTAATGATATTTTAGTTTTTTATATGCAATTTCATCTTTTGCTGTGCCTGTACAGTCTGCGACAACTTTCACAGCATGGACCTGTCTCCTCAATTCTGAGAGGTGTGCATTGAAAAACGGCACGGGCTTTTTATAGATAGTCTTTTGTTTTTTCTCAGGAAAGTTCCTACACATCGAATTGTGTAGTATATTGGTGAGGAGATTAGCCACAACATGTGGAGACTCTCCAGTGCTGTTTGAGATGTTCAAGTCGGTATCTAAGAGATCCATCCTAAGTTTCTCAAAACCTTTTTTCGTTATTGGTCTAGTGATCCTATAAGAATCGTTAGTACGATTTTCACAAACAATATGAATGAATTGGCCCAAGTGGTCTGACATGCAAAGATCAATCACTCCGGCTTTCCCCACATCTAAACAAGGAGTTGTCAGAATGTTGTCAATGCGACTGGATGAATTCAAAGACATTCTTGTGATTTCAAATATATTGACTTTCAGATCGTAGGATTTTATTGTCTCGTTCCAAATCTGAGAGAATGTATAGTCACTATTTAGATCTATGTTAAAATCTCCCGCTACAATTATATTTTCATACGAACTTGACACGAAATCCATCATGTCACAAAATTTTTTTATAAACAACTCGAACTGGCCATTACAACATGACCTATACACAGTGATTATAGCTATGTTATGAGGTTTTAGAACGATACCACAAAACTCGGCATGCATCTCTTCAGAAAAATTATTCAGATTAAGTACTTTGCAACTTAGATTAGATTTCAAAAATATACAAACTCCCCCATGGATAGAATTTTTCCTGCAGAAATAAGACTGTAGGATGAAGTTACCAAAGTTAATCATTTTCAAATTCATTTCATTTAACCAATGCTCGCTAATGCAAATGATATCGAAGTGATTTTCTTGAAGAAATAGCTCAAGACCATCTACTTTGTTGGATAATGATTGTATGTTAACATGCAATAAGGTAGCAAATTTAGTAATCTCCTCGCTCAAATTACTTGAATTCGAAATCACTTGCTGATGATTTTCTCTTTCCTCCGGAATAAAAAACGCTGAACGCAAGCATCCTCCGGCCAGATTGATGGATTCATTGCCTGAGTAAAATGCTTGTCGTGAATAGTTACCTTAAAGGAAGAATATTTTTCGGGATGCTTGGATTGCAGAGATTCACAGGTGACCTCCGGAAAGTGGCAAGCCAAATATTGTTTGAGAACTTCTGGTGTAGTACTTGGACTAACTCTGGAAATATGAAGTACAGCCGGTTTGGGAACTCCTAACAAAATCGAGTTTGATTCGTTTGCCTTGGTACCAATG
Source organism: Zygogramma bicolorata (assembly GCA_032362365.1). Classification (NCBI taxonomy): domain Eukaryota; kingdom Metazoa; phylum Arthropoda; class Insecta; order Coleoptera; family Chrysomelidae; genus Zygogramma; species Zygogramma bicolorata. Next base: position 70,303 of record JAVJAQ010001860.1, on the reverse strand, counting down.
ACTGCAGTTTTCTTATTTCTTCTTCCTCTGCTGCTGACTTTTTTCCATTCGTCGTGGCTGTTCACAATAGGAGTATTTGTGAGCGTCGTGGCAGCAATTTGTTTTTGTGCTTCTTTGATACCAGTGTTCAACTGTTCTGCAGTTATAACTCTGGGAGTAGTTGATTTGGTTGAGGTTTTGACCACATTATTGTGAGAAATCATAGCTTGAGATGTACTGGGCTGTTGTGTTTCATTAATTTCAGCACTTTTTTTCACCAGTGAATTTCCAGAATCTGAAGATCTGGTGTTGTCGGACAGTGGACTCACAGTGTCAACACTGCAATTTGTAGAACCTCGAAAATTATTTTGGTTCAATAGTTTTATAATCAAATCTTTGTCCACTAATGCTTTTTCTTGCTCGCGATTTAGCTTCTTCAAGTAGGCTACTTCAATTTTGGCACACTTGAGGTCACTCATTTGCGATTGAGATGGAACTAACCTTACTTCGTCGTCGCATAATTTCTGATTGATTTCGCTCTGGGCCTCGTAAAATTCACCGTCTTCATAACTAATGGCTTTTATCGTATCCTCACTCAGTTTGAAATCGCTTGGCACTTTCTTTTTCATCAAAATATCGATCAATTCGCACTTTTTCAGTTTATCCAATTCACGGTAAACTAACTCGTCTCTCCCCATGTTGCCATATGAGAATTTCAAATCACAAAAATCATTCACGATTTCAAATTTGTCTTAATATTGATTGTCTCGAAATATCAAATATAATATTCAGGTATAGTGATCATGTCAATGAATGTATCAATGTGTCAATCAACACAGAGCAGAATAGCTCAAAATTATTCCATTTCGAAAATGTTTGTTGAATGTAAAGAAGAAGTTCTGTAATTTACCCCATATGCCCACTGATGACCTCGAGGGATGATTTTTTCTGAAAGAATTCATTTGTTTGTGTGTAGAACTTTCGTCTATTTTTGCATTGACTTCGAGAAGAAAAAGTCAATACTTATTTTTTTCAAAATGGAGTATGACCCTCGTAGTACATGTATTGTATATGCAACACTGATCAAACCAGTCTATTGTTGTATATGTTCAATCCCATCCATTGTTTGTTTATCTCTGATTCATTAACATTATTATCCAGAATTATTCAGTATACGCCTGAATATCTCTCCGCAGGGGATATTTATTTCCAACGACGTTGCATCTTCAGCGTGCCGTTCTCGACTATCAAAACGGGATTCAATTTCCATCGGGTATTCGGAACATTCATTATTACATTATTTCGTTCCAATTCCCACGGCTTATCGTAATGCACAAATCGATGAATTAATGCTTCAATTATCTGTTGATGTTTTCGGATAACATTCAAAGGGTGGTTCTTCAGTGATCATAAAATTCAAGCAGTACCTATCGAATTGATTCAACAAAGATTTAGGTTATTTAAATTCATAATGAACTCAAAACTGAATCATACTTCATTTAAATGCCCAATTTTATTCTCGACGAAACCCACAGATGGTCGCAACCTCTCCAGCCTCGACAATCTCATTGATTTATTTTGCAATATTACCCCGGCTGACGCTAGAAAACTGTACGTGCCTTTTTGAAACATCATCAAATTCCATTCATTTGTTCTTGGAAACGACTATACCCCCCACTAAGAGACATTCAAAGAGCAGAAAGGAACAAACCTATCTGATGACTTGTCGAGAAATATTTTCGAAAAAACTGAAAATACTCTCTTCCTCTAGTAGTGTATCCAACGATTTTTTATATATTAGGAAGGTATCCCTCATAAAACAAATACTTTCCTAGCTTATGGCGTACAAGATATTGAATGACATCTGACATACAATTATGCAAAGATCTCTTTCGAGTGCGCCCAGAAGACAGAGCCTTGTGCGTGCAAGGATCGGCTAATTGTCCAGCCAAGAGCCAAATTCAATATACGAACGGCGCCGTATACCGCTTGGCCACACCGACCGAGATGTTAGTGAATGAATTATATTGTAGTCTCATTCATATTACATAAATGATTTGTTTTACATCGAATATTTTATAGTCATTCTAAATGTTATAGTGAGTGAAGATAAAAATGAGCCCGCACAAAGGAAAGCACCAATCAAAGGTGGAGAGAACGCTGAAATGCTGCAGCTGCATACAGAAAAGAATATGCATAGAGTCTACAAGAACATCGAGGACCATGGCTCGTCTGTGAAGCTGACATCCTTCCTCAGGTAACTAACTGGAACTGAAGTTGAAAACTGAAGTGTTTATGCTGAGATGATGTCTTCAACACATTTCTCTACCGAAGCTGGGTGATTGGTGTAGATGCCACTGGTCATACGTGTATGGTCTGCAGATGGGCGTTTGAGATCATGATGCATAATAGGTTTCAACTGGGAGTGGTGATCAAAAACTCAGCCAGCTGTTAGGTCTCATTAGGTATATCTTACATCCTCCCGGGAAAAGATAAGAGATCCCAACTCAGGTCGTCGTCAGGCCGGCCGTTTCAAAGTAGCCGACGACGTTGCTGAGGTAAATTTCTTTGGCGACGGCTAGTCTCTCCGAACATGGAACCACGGATTGGAGAGGAGGTGGGGCAGTCGCAGAGTACATTTTCCACTTTATCGTCTTTTCGTTTATATCTCGGCATAGGGCGTGTCAACTTGTTTCATCCTGAGATGTGTGCAGTTTGCAGAGTCCAGTTGCGATCCCCACATTTGACATTTTTCTGCAGTGGACTTGTTGGGACATGGCAGAAGCTCCCTGGCAAGTTTGCAGTACGTTGTTTCATCCTATTTTGCTATGAATTTCTAGTGAGTGTGTTCTTCAATGAGGTCCGCTGGCGCAGTTAGAGTTAGGTTTTTCGAGAGACAAGGTTTGGTGTACCGGAGTCTCGTCTTGATTAATTCTTTTGCAGCTATGGTTATGCCGTTAAGGTCAGAATGAGCCATAGTTGTTCGACTATCTATGGCCCATTCAGGCCTAGAGATCTGTAATATTTGCCACATCCTGCAACTTGATTTATTTTTCAGTCATCCGTATATATGCTCAGTGCATTCACTACGTTGGGGATCCTCTCTTTGTTTCGGTAATTTTCTGTAGGGTCTCTCAAAGACAAGTCTTGGTGCAATAGCATACATGTTTGCCTGTAAAGGTATCGCAGCTGTTGATTCCATCCCTTCACAAGAAAAATAGAAGATATTTTCTTCGCAGTTCTATTATGTTGTCACGAACTGCTTTACTATGGGCTCCTGTAGATGTTGAAGTTGAAAGAAAAAATAAATCGGTATTAACTCTTGTATATACTGTTACGAAATCTCCTAGCGCCGGCCCTGTCGCTCGTAAGCGCAAAATAATATGATGGTCGAAGAGAAAACGTCAGTTTTCCAGGAACACTTGATTCGTATAGTGAATTCCATCATCGAGATTTGACTGGAAGATTCTCCATAGGCGTAAGGAAGTATATATATATATATACGGAAGCGATTCATCGCTACGGCAGATGGTTATCAGAATTTCTAGCTTAGTGGAGAGGCGGCAAGTTTCACAGTGTTTTTATCGGAGAGAGCTTTGGTATTGCTTACTGCAGAAGTCGAAGTAGATAATTTCTAGTTCAGAGAGTTTTAATACAGGCCGTTGGATAGTTAGCGGGGCAGTTTAAATGACTGTATTGTATTGTGATAAAGAGTTGTAATAAAAGTAGTTTAGTGTTGTTTGGAGTTTTATTAAACGAACCCAATGAAATATCGTAACAGTTGTATCAGAAGTATGAATTTTGCTGATAAATTAAAACAATTTTTGGCGAATACGAGAAGTACATCTTACGATAGAATGGGGGACATGTTGACACGTATCCGAAACCAATTTGTGGATTTGAAAAGACGAAGACAGGAATATGAAAAGCAAGGGCAGGAGGAGAAAGAATTAGAGGAAAGACGGCGACAGGAAGATGAAAAGCGACGGCTGGAGGAGAAAGAACTAGAGGAAAAGCGATGGCAGGAGAAGAAATAATTTGAAGAAAAGTGAGAGAAAGAAGAAGAACGAGGAAATACGCTCCAGAAAGTTCTCGAAAATGAAAAGAAATAACGAGAAAATGAAAAGAAAGAACGAGAAGAGACGCTTCAGAAAATTCTCGAAGGACCGATGAAATAGCGAGAAGATGAAACGAAAAATCGTTGAAAGAGAAACAGAAGAATGAATTAGAAATTGGAGAACAACGGAAAGCAGACTTTCAGAAGGTTTTGGAACATCAAGAAACGTTATTCGAGCTTGTGTTGCATAAAACTGAAGTAACAGTGGAAGAACTGAGAAAAGAACTAAAAGACGACCTGAAAGAAGAACTGAACGCGTCAGGAAAATAGACGATGAATTCTAAAAGAAAGTGGATACAGTGCGGGAGGAGATGAGAAATGAGTTGAGAAATGAAATGAGAGGTCTAGAAAAGCAGATAGTACTTCTCAAGGATCAGGATCGCCCAGACATGGTTGCCACATCAACAATTTCTGTAAAACCATCGACTTTTGACGGACAGTCGTGTATCGTAGACAATTTGAGGCTGCGGCAGAGATTAATGGATGGGGCGAAGAAGAACAAGCTATGGCACTAATAGTAGCTTTGAGAGGTCCAGCTTTGGGTAAATGCAGGTGATACCCATCGAACAACAAAAGATATATGAAAACAAATGAAAACACGCATTCAAAAATTCGGAGAGAGTTTAAAAGACTTGAAGAAGACGTAAGACGCCAGAAAGCGTGAAACCTGTTTCTTTCAACTTCATGCTTCTAACAGTCACTGGTGAAAATGCACCTTCTTACGACTACAATTACAAACTCCCTATGTGATGAAAATGCTCGAATACGAAACCAAATTGAAGGAGTTGTACTTTCCTCCTCTTATTACGTATTCGCCTGTTTTTGAAATTATCCAAAATATCAAACAAGGCCAAACAAATCTCCGCTGTGACCTCCCGAAACCGAGTAACCTCAAATGCGCCTAATAGAGTTCATAACGAAGCGTTGTGGTCGAGTTTGCGGGAAATTAGACGAGCTCATAATTTAAACTGTAAAGCGTTGGCGTCAGAAGTGGCGTTGCCGGAAACCTTTGTACGGAAACGGCATCTAGTAAAGAGGTTGAGGGTTGAGAAACCGATAGCGCAAAGAAAAACGGATTGGAGTGACATTATTATGGAAGCACCCGAGAAACGAGTTATTCGATAAGTGTATTGGGAAAAAAACATGATTTAATCCCGTTGCAATACGCAAGAAAATTTACTGACATAGACTGGGTTCAGTCCTCATCGGCGGAATGTAGTTTTTCTATGACTTTTGCAATATTCGTCAGCATCTTGAGGAATAATTTTTTATTGATAGCTTCATTCGAAACATGACTTTAATATGGAATTTTCACTTCAATCCTAAAAATAATAACAAAAACAATTAAAATCACGCAACTCGCATTCAATTTGAGAAAGAAGTTCATCATTCTTGTCAGAAAACAACAACTTTTTTCCCCCCTATCTAAAACACTGTGCGGGTAAGTGTCGCCTAATTATCTTTGGTGTCGAAGCGCTCTGGGAATTCTTAATGATTTTTGAGGTTGCGCATTTGCTAATTTTACTGGAATGGATACCCAAAAAATCCCATAGTGGTACCGGTCGGTTGGTTTACTCGATCAAGATATCCCACACACTATGATAGGATTAGTTTGTAAGTGACCATCAGTTCTTTCACATATATCAACAGAAGCATAAGCGAGGATTTTTTTATGATAAACCTTGCACTGGCACATTTGAAAACAAGTAGGATACCTCATTTCACTCGAAAGAACGAATATCAATTCTTGTTGGGTTTATTTAAAAGGGGTCGGTTTCGAAAGATTTGATTGAATTGGTTGGTTAGTGTTTCTCTATGTGTTATGGAGAGTGTTTTCCAGAAATTTTCATGATAATATTGAAAACTAGCCCTGACAACCTTATTGAGAGTGGTCCTCACTGTCTTGTTTCAGGGGGTTTCGAAAGTTTGTCACAACTAAACAACTTTAATGAAGCTGCTATACGTGTGGGTTGCAAAGCTTCCTGAGGCCTGTGATGAGTCTCAAATTGTTTTTTGGGCAGAATCTTCAAATGCTGACGAAAACTAGAGAACTAGACATGATACATAACAAAATATTCAACTGTGAATTTCGTTCATGGAAATTAATATTTCTCGGTCGAATTGATCTATAGGGGAGAGAAAAGGAAAGGAAGTGAATTTCTTCTGCACGAAAAATGACTCTGAAACTAACCTTGAATACGCGATGCAGGAAGTGAACATTGACCTTATTTGAGCTTTTTAATTTGAATTGATATCCTGATATTTCAAAAAATGAAGAAGGTTGAGAACATTTGTATTTCATTCACTCACCCCCCCACTGCCTATCGCGTTTGGGTAACGGCACAAATGTTCTACGGTACTCAGGAACATTAACCGCCCTTTGTCCATAATACATCGAAATTAACATCAATGATCAAATAGAAAATCGCTGTATGTTTTGACACTCGATTTTTTTTATATGTAGATCCACACGAAAGGGAAAGAGACAGGAGATACGAATTAACATTTACTTTGAATTTCTGAAGTTTGTAAGCCTCAGGAAATACCTCTTTCGGCAAGGAGTTCCAAAGCTCAGCTGTTCTATTGAAAAATGATCCCTGAGCAAGAGAAGTTTGACAGGTCTCCAAATTCACAACAAAGGGGTGGGAATTCTGTACTCGTCGGATCATCCGTGTAAATGCTAAGGGTGGAACGATTGAGAATTGTGAAGCCTCAATGAATGTTTTGGTGCCGAACCCCACACATGAGAACTATATTCTAAGACAGGTCGTATCTGAGCCTTGTAGATCATTAGAAGCTGACGAGAAGTGAAGTATTTCTTCCAGTGAAATAAAAGTCTAAGTTTCTGGCAAGCACCTTTAGCGATCGATCTCACATGGTTTTTCCATAGAAGATTTTCACTGATCGTAATTCCTAGCATCGAGATACTTTACTTTGTAGGAATAGTTACTCCTGACATCTGAATACAAGATGATGATTGATCGGCTTTCCTTGAGAAGAGACATGCCATGATAGAAAGCAATGCTATTGGTCTGTAATTACAGGATAAAGTTTTTTTCCCTTTTGAGGAACTGGCTGAACTCTTTCTGTCCTCCAGGACTTAGAAAAAAACCCAAAAACCCCCAAATTATATGAAAAGTTGAATAATTCGCAAAATACTGGTGTCAATTCGGAGGCATATGCTTTCAGAACAATTGCTGGGATTCCATGAGATCCGCAAGCCTTATTTGTCTCCAGGACCATAAAAATATTTCTTATATTTGTATCGGGCTTATGACTGTCGACAGGCGTGATACTCGGATTATCTTTTCTCGATGAGTCCAGAGTAATTTCCAGCAAACATATTTGCTTTTTGTTGGGCGGTGGTGGCTTGTGATCCATCTTCTTTGGTTAAACGGGTGAATGAGCTAAAAGTTAAATTTTTGGCGACAGCTGTAGCAAATGACCAAAACGAACGAGAAACGGTTGGACATACAGTGAAATCTCCAAATGAAAATCAGATCCTTCTCCAAGGAAAATCAGAGAAAAACATCTCCCCCATCCTAGTGTGCTGACTTGTAATGCCAGACGTGATGTGCGGGTAACTTACCATTCATTGGAACCAAATACGAATAAGTTGTTGAAATCAAAGTATGATCAGAATTACCCAAGGAGGAGTGAATTTTGATTTGATAAATATCAGGATGAGTAGTTAGAAACAAGTCCAGTGTATTGGCAAATTGGTTATTCGAATCAGGATATACCAATTTGATTTTGTTTAATAACCATGTATTGTTGAGGTACCCTTCATCAAATATCAGTTTGTAAGTACACATATTGGTCAATTATTGTTGGCCATGAACAAATGGGAACATTCTGCTACATTGAATCAATATTTGAGAACGAAATGAGAATATTTCTCCAGCGTAATATTGATAGATTTCGCAATCACTAGGTTAACCAGAAGAACAGTGAGATTAGCAATTATGCAATTTATTATATATACTATGTTGACGTTCTTAACAAATCAACCGTCATTCATCTGATTTAATGCCAGACCTCAACTTTTACTTACATGTTTCAACCGATAAATTACCTGGATGAAAACTAGCCAATTTGACCCATTATTTCTGGTGCCATAAGCTGCCACTAGAGCCCTTGGTCCTTGAAGAACAGATCATTTAGAACATATGCTAATTCCGAATAATTGAATAGAGCTGGTCGATACTTGATGGTTATCCATTAAAAAAATACCTATAAAGCTTCCTGTGAGTTATTCATTTTGATAAGCTTTACAAAACCGCGGCACGGGCCTATATACCGAAACACGTGTCGTGGTTTTGTTATATAGTGAGAATCATGTGAGGAATGATGTTGAAAACTGCACCAGATTGTTGCATAGGGGGAAATGATCTTGAATTATATAATCCTAAATAAAGAAATGCTTGATTCAAAGTTTGGGTACCATTAAAAACTGCTAGAAAATGATCCGAACGATCACAGTTTCATCTAAAATTGTATTCAAATTCAAAAATCGCCCTTAAAAAAATTCTTGAGGTAATTTTCTAGCATTTATATTTACTATATAACAATATTTCAGTTTTTGCTATTGTTATCCTATCTAGTATCTAGTAATTATTTAATAAATATTGCATTACCATAGGTGATATTCCATTAATTGATGTCATATATTATAGTGGCTAATGGAAATTTGAATAGTTTAATCCCTAGTCGTTCACAAAATATGAGACAGATTTCCAAATCCCAATCATGAAAATTGATAAATGTACTGTGAAATATCGCATCATCAATGTTGTTCAACTGAAAGGTAGTACTCAATATAACCAGATATAGTATTTCTGATATAAGTGTCAAGCTGTCAATTCGCTATCGTAACAATATTGTACTTTACAACATGCAATTGGGTGTTTGAGAGGATAATGAAACTTCAATCATATTGGAACATTGTATTTTCAATATAAATCCATGGTTCTACTCAAGATATAATTTATACTGGCCCAGCATCTATTTAATATACTACATAAGAAAGAGATATCGCCAAATATTCACTTCTCGCTTTCGCCAAATATTGGTAACCCACCTATTATATATTTTATCTACACCCGTACTCTAATGATACACTTATATGCCCACCACCCGTTTTATAATGAAATCCATTACGATACAGATTTTCATTACGATACAGGTTTTCAACCAATAGAAACCCATTATTTTTCAATCAAGCATGATGTGCAAGCTTTGCATTTTGACGTTTGTCAAGTCAAAATCAGTAGGTATTGAATTTTTGAAGAATTCAGTCAATTTTCGATAATCGAATGAAAATGTCTTATAGCAGGGATATAGAAGAATTACCAGCGACCCTCCACGGATGTCTTAGACAAGAAAAAAATACAATCGAAACGATTATATTTTTCATTTGACAAATGCAACACATATGTTGTTATTTTCGTTCAATTCCAATGTTCTTTCACGGCCAAGTGGTCAGCGGCGCGGGCTGTAATCACAAACGTCCCGGGTTCAATCCCAGACGTCGGCAAAGACTTTTCTTAATTTTTTTTCTTCTCATTGTTGGATTTTCCGTGGTTATACCATTAATTATAATTCTGTAGAATTTTTCAAAGAAATACGATTGATTACCTACTATTATTGTGTTCAATATAAATACCTAATATTATAATATTTTTAGTTCTTCATTATTTATTGGGTGTAGATAAAATAGCGTATGCAACTCTTATGTAATGGTTATTAATACACTCGCATAAACCATACGAAACTCACCTTCGGCTCGTTTCGTATCCCGGTTTATGCTCATATATTAATAACCATCATTACACGATCGTTGCATAATATACTAATATGTATATAAATCGTTGGTGATGATCTCAGACAAATTTTCGATGTCTTTCAGATTCCGATGCATTATTGCATCCCCAATTCCACCCTCTGAATAGGGGCGACAACCCTTGTAGAAAAATCAAGGAACATAAAAACAATAACATATTAAAATATACGAAGTGAAAATTGAATTCATTGTACATGGTAGGGTGTCCCAAAATCGAACGTCCGAACGAAAAGAGATTATGACAGGTAACTTCCGATCAAAGTACAACTACATCCATAAATATCCGTTTATCTACACCCGTACTCTAATAATACACCTATATGCCCACAACCCGTTTTATAATGAAATCCATTACGATACAGATTTTTCATTACGATACAGATTTTCAACTAATAGAAACCCATTATTTTTCAATCAAGCATGATATGCATGCTCTGCATTTGACGTTTGTCACGTCAAAATCGATATAGGTATTGAATTTTTGAAGAATATAGCCAAACTTCGATAATAAAAACAAAATGTCTGATACCAGCGATATGGGAGAATCACCTTCGGCACCTTCACGGGCAGAAATATAGTTAGAATAATTAAATTTTTCATTTGTCAAATGCATAATTTATTTCTTACTTTTTCAATAAAATTTTGTGAGCTCTCCGTAGGCGAGCGGTCTAAGGCGCTGACATTATAATAGCTAGTTGGAAGAGACATGAGTTCGATTTCGGTCTCGAGTTATCTTTTTTTTTTTCAATTTTTGATCTCTTAATTTCTCATCGTTTTATTTCTCGAAGTAATACCATCAATTACAATTTTATAGAATTTTTCAAAGAAATGCGTTTAATTAGTATCATTGTGTGCAATACAAATATAAATGAAATATTTGTATAGTTCTTCACTATTTATCGGGTGTAGATAAAATAGTGTATGCAACTCTCATGTAATGGTTATTAATACACTCGCATCAAGAATACGAAACTCACCTTCAGCTCGTTTCGTATCCCGGTTGATGCTCGTGTATTAATACCCATCATTACATGACCGTTGCATAATATTACAAATTACAATATTCCTTGGGTTCGTCGATTGAAACACCAAACAACACTAAAGTACTTTTATTATAACTCTCTATCACAATACAATACAACACAATCACTTAAATCGCTCCGATAACTTTCCAATGCTCGCTCGCTACTAAAACTCTCTGTACTAACAATTCTCCCGTCGGCGTGAACGAGTCCCGCTTATATATGCGCTCATAGAGTGGAGATTCATCTAGACAAATCTTCACAATCGAATCTTCTGGATGAGCCGCAATCACGCGAGTATAACCGTTCCTGGAATCGTCGTCGCACCAATTCGCATCGATAGGCGGCAGGGCCGGCGCTAGCACATTTTGTTACAATACTATTATGGATGGTTCGGAATTCAGAGCCCTCCTACATACAAGACAAGTTTTCCAAGTGAGCCCCCGAAGAACCAGCTCCATTAGTCTCTCAAATGTTGCTGGAGCATTGCACAATCCAAACGGCATAACAGTAAACTGGTAAAGCCCACTCCCAGTCGAGAATGCAGTCTTCTCCTTATCGTCTTCATGTATGACCACTTGCCAGTATCCGCTCTTCAGATCTAATGTTGAGAACCAACGGGAACCTGCCAAAGTTGTTAATGTGTCATCTATTCTTGGTAGAGGGTAGCTGTCCTTCTTGGTGACATCATTTAATTTCCTGTAATCGACACAGAATCTCGTGGTTCCATCCTTCTTGGAAACCAACACAACAGGCGCAGACTAAGGGCTAGATGACTCTTCAATCACACCGTCCTTCATCATCTTGTCGACAAGCTCTTCCACCTCCTGTTGCTTGGCGAATGAAATTCTTCTTGGTGGTTGCCGAATCGGATGAGCTTGGCCAGTATCGATTCTGTGTTTGACAAAATTAGTTCTTCCTGTTGTTGTCGAATAAAAAATGTCACTTTCACTCCTGATGAACTTCTTGGCAGCTTTCAGTTCCTCTGTTGATAGGTGTTGACATGATTTCTCCAGAGTTGATAACACTCTCAGAGTCCACCTTTATTTCTTGACGTTCATTTGAATTACAGTTCGCTATCCTAGTAACAGGTTCACATGTTCAAATGACATCGCCTGCCTTAACAGTTATTTCTCCAGGAAACACGTTGGCAACTCTCACAGGAATCGTTTGGTTCGTTTTAACTAATGCTCGTGCAAATACCAAATTGCTGGGGGATTCACCACATGGCTGGACTACTCCAACGCAGCACCCAGGGTATTCATCTAATGTAGCACAAATTAATTTTTCTTAAAATCCAGGAATTCTCGTGGTTTTCAATAATAGCAGTTTGGCAGGTATCGTCCTTTCCGTTGGGGTTGTAAGGACAAATTCTTCTCTTCCGAACCTCATTATCTTCTCATTGTCGAATGAAAATCCATAGTCACTGATCAAGTCCATTCCGAGTATAAATTCATCTTCTATATCGGCGACGTAAACTGTATCTATGATGGTGAGTCGCCCAAGAATCAACGTAATTTCAGCTTCTCCTCGAATAGGTGCGTTTTCACCAGTGGCTGTCCGAAGCACGACGTTGGATGATATAGGCTTCACGTTTTCAGGCCGAATGATGTCGCTGCTGCGTACCAAGGAAACTGCAGCACCGGTGTCTATGGTGCATATAACGTCGATTTTATTTAATTTTCCTGGAATGGTAAGGCTCTCAGATGTTCTTTTCAGCCTGTTAACACTGATGACCCTGGGGGCTCTGTTATTGCTAGCCAGCATGCGCCCCGATATGCTGGCTAATTCTCGTTTTCCTGCCGCCAATTTGAGGACTCGCTGGATGACCTTGTCCTCACAGGTGATTGCGTACGAGATGGCATCCTTGCAGGAGAGCTAGATCTTGATGGCATTCTCACCCTACAGTCTTTGATAAGATGTCCGGGTTTTCCACATCTATAGCATGTCCTCTTCTTCTGGGTGCTGATGCCACTTATCATTGATTTGATTTCTTCCAGAACCCTCTCGACTGAACTAATCGCTGTACCAAATCGTTGTTCCGGTTCTTCTATTGAAACTGCACGCACTTTCGGCTTCGACGTGTTGAAGGCCGCCTCCACTTCCAAAGAGCGAACCAAAGCATCGCTACTTCTCTTGAAACTCGTCAATCGTAAAGTTCTTTGTATTTCTGGGTCTCTCAGTCCGTCTATAAATATCTGCACAGCCAACTGCTCTTTGAAATCTCCGGGTGCTTCTGGATATGCCAGCTGGATTAGGCGTCGAACATCTGCCTCAAATTCTTGCAGACTCTCACCTGATTTTTGTGTGCGAGTCTTCATTTGGGGCCGGTCCAGCTGTTCTCGGTGTTGATCGCCATACCTCAACTCCAGTGCAGAAATCAGGTCGTCATATTGCTTCTGCTGTTCTATGGGTATCGTTTGTAATATACCCAAAGCTGGTCCTCTCAAAGCGACTATGAGCGCTGTAGCTTTTTCTTCTTCGCCCCATTCATTGGTTTCTGCCGCAGCCTCAAATTGTCGACGATACATGGACCAAGACGACTGTCCATCAAAAGTCGGCGGTTTTACGGAAATCCCTGATGTGGCAACCCTGTCTTGGTGATCTTGGTTCCTGAGAAGGGCTATCTGCTTCTCGACTCTCTTTTCCAGTCCTTTCATCTCCTCTCGCACTGTTTCCACTTTATCATTGACCACATCGATTTTCTTAATGTTTTCCCTCAGTTCTCCTTCTAGATTTGCTTTTAGTTCTCCCACCCGTACTTCAGTTTTATGTAAAACATGCTCGAATAACTTGTCTTGATGTTCTCGAACGTTCTGGAAGTCTGCTTTCCATTGTTTTTCTATTAGAACCAATTCATTCTTTTGTTCTTCTCTCACCTTGTTCTGTTCTTCTAGAATTTTCTGGATTGCTTCTTCTAGTTCTATTTTTTCACGTTCCCGTTCTTTCCTCTGTTCTTCGAGAATTTTCTGGATTCCGTCCTCTCGCTCTTTTCTCTGTTTTTCGAGAATTTTCTGGAGTGTTTCTTCCCGTTCTTTCTCTTCATTTTCGAGAATTTTCTGGAGTGCTTCTTCTCGATTTTTCTTTTCATCTTCTCGTTCTTTCTTTTCATTTTCGAGAATTTTGTGGAGTCCTTCTTCTCGTTCTTTCTTTTCATTTTCGAGAATTTTCCTGAGCGATTCTTATCGTTCTTGTTTTTCCTCCTGCCGTCGCTTTTCCTCTAATTCTTTCTCCTCCAGCCGACGCTTTCCATCTTCCTGTCGTCGTCTTTCCCAATCCGCAAATTGGTTTTGCATAAATTTCAACATATCCTCCATCGTATCGTAAGATGTACTTCTCGTATTAACCATAAATTGTTTTTATTTACCAGCAAAAATTCCACTTCCGATACCACTGTTACAATATTCCTTGGGTTCGTCGATTAAAACGCCAAACAACACTAAACTCCTTTTATTATAACTCTCTATCACAATACAATACAACACAATCACTTAAATCGCTCTGATAACTTTCCAATGTTCGCCACTAAACTCTCTGTACTAAAAATTCTCTTGTCCGCGTGAACGAGTCCCGCTTATATATGCGCTCATAGAGTGGAGATTTATCTAGACAAATCTTCACAACCGAATCTTCTGGATGAGCCGCGATCACGCGAGTATAACCGTTCCTGGAATCGTCGTCGCACCAACTCGCATCGATAGGCGGCAGGGCCGGCGCTAGCACATTTTGTTACAATACTATTATGGATGGTTCGAAATTCAGAGCCCTCCTTGTATTTTCTATGTAGTCGCTTGATTTATAATATCAGAAATTCACATCACGAGTTATTATTTGCTTGTTATTTGTTGCGTTTGTGATCCTGAAGAGTGCAGTAGTGGAAAAATAATAATTCAACATGTTTGAATCACTAAAAATTTATTCTGAAGTAGTTGGTCCGAATACACCAAATAATATGAACAAGTATCGTGAAGTCTTATCTGTTCATCGCAGTAATTCAGAAGGTAGAAAAACTGTAATGAGTTATGATTGATTTACTTTGTTGAAATCTCCTTCAAGCTATTGTTTTTGTGCGGCAATCACTTATTATTGCCCTACTAGGAAGACTGGAAATGATAAAAAATATTTCATTGCTGCAAAACTTCGAAATAAATTTTGAAAATATCTTTTTATTATTTTGAAACACATTCGGCAGGAACGGATAAAATTTATCTTGATGTCCCAAAAAGCTTTTTCATTATTAGCGCTTTCTGTACTGGAAACCATTGCATTCTTCTAGGGTGAGTAACTGTTGTCCCAGAATGATATTGATCTATCAAGAGAGAACATTCTTTCAACAACAGTTCTCAAAGTAATCCATCGTATGAGAATCTGCATCGAATGTGAAACTTTTTGATATACTTCTCACCTTGTAACCAGAATTATTCTTATGCAGAACTCGAACTCACTCATAAATAATTATCCCAACAACTGAAAGCAACAATTATTCCTTCAAATCATTATGATGTACACTTCCCAGATCTACACTTACAAACAAGCAAGCAAATAAGTTATGATATTCTCCACAAATTTGTTTATAGAATGCATCGAGAGATTTCTACATAGAAACATAAAAACGACAATAACTTCCAAACCATCAAAAATCGAATAATAATAGATATATCAATTGTGAATCCAAAAGGACCATCTTCATCGCCTCCTTTAAGTTTGCGTTTAGGACACCCTGCATATACAATATACAGGAGAAATACAAAATGTTTGAAATCTGACATTGGTAGATTGAAAATTGTTTCAGTGTTGGATTCATATGGGCTAGGACTCAATTCACAGGGCTATTGAAAATTTCATTTCAAAAAGCAGCTGGTCTTTGATGGATGAAAATGAAGTTGCACTATGTATACAATAATTTACTTCGACGAAACAAGAAATGCCTGTGTTCAGGCGATTTGTTTGTACACCCCGAAAACTAAATTAATCAGGGGGCTCTGGAAGAAAAACTAGTATGCAGAGTGCTGTCGTCTGCAAGAATATGCACTTTAAGATGTTTTCTGTAGCATATCATCGATATGAAACAGAAACAAAGTGGCTGCCAGTACTGAACCTTGAGGAACACCTGCATTTATTGAGAGAATATCAGACGATACTCCATCAACAACCACATACAGAGACCTATCAGACAACATATTCTTCAACAAAGCACACAACTGAGGAGGCAAACCATAATATGGCATTTTAGAAAGGATACCGAGATGCCAAACTCGATCTAACGTTTTTGAAATGTCGAATGCAACAGCTAGCGTTTCTCTGAATGTTTCAATGGAATGCTGCAAAATATGTGAAACATAATGCCAATAAGTCACTGGCTGATCTTTGATGTCGAAATCCATATCGTCGATCATTAATTATTCCTGATTTCTCCAGATATTTGATAAGCTTTCTATTGACTGCTTTTTCTATGACTTCGGAAATGGAAGAAAGCAATGCAATTGGTCTGATACCATCTCTGCTCCATACACTAGAAAAACTGAAACTCCTTTCAGCCAATTATACCAGATATAACCGGTATCATTCAGAACATACCTATCTCTCACATGAAAATACTCGTATATTCTCATTTCCTCTTCTAATATACGTCAAGTGTAACTCGACAATAACAGTTACTTGAAATTTAAGGTTCTCATGCTTCTAACGACGGCTTATATTTTTCACGAACTTTTCCCAATCTCATCAGCAGATCCGCCAGGTGTGCAAACAGGGCACGTCCGAGAATACTAAAAATCTCGGGGAAAATGATGTTGGACGAAAAATGATCAAGACGTGAAAAATTTGTTTGCGTGTACCGTTCGTGGAAGACACACAAACATGACTCACTGTGAATCAGCGAATGGTAGCAGAGTACATGAAATGAGGTTTTTCATTGGGAGAGTGAAACAAAAGAAAAGATATTTATAATATAAAAATAAACAATTCAATGATCTCAATGATGAGCAGTCAGCAGATTTGGATACATTGATGCTGTTAGTATCGATCTGTTCGAATTCATATTTAGTTGTTTATCCATATTATTTTTGTCTGTGGTTTCAAATCTGGAAACAATATCACCTTCCCAGGGGCCCAATTTTTCACCACTTACATTTTTTATCGAATACGCTATGCCTGAAGAGGTTTTTATGTTATTGATTACACACTAGCAATAACTCATACGTTATCTTCATTCAATTTGTTAAAAATTGAGCCACTAGGGCCTCATTCTTCAGTCCTGAATTTTTTTTTGAATAGTCTGGCGTAGAGCGATATGACTGCGACAAAACACAACATTGCATATCAATTTATCTCAAGAATACAGCCTACTGGTGGCTTGAGTTTGATAAATTCAGTTCCATCAACTAGAAGATTCTTTTGGAAAATCATTCATAGAAGATTATTGAGAACCAAATGTACTTCTCAGAAGGCTCGATAGAAGAGTTCACTCCATCAATATACAGGGTGTTGAGAAATCATTTATGAACTTTTTCGAGTCAGTGTTATAGCTTGAAATCGGACTCTACATACATATTCATTATTGGCAACATGGCCAATGACGAGTTGGTTTACCTAGAACTTGACAGACTGAAAAAGTGTGATTTAATCGATATCTTGATCAATAAAAGAGAGCTCAGTGATCACGAACTCAGTAAAGACGCGAAGAAGGCAATTGGCCACGAAAGCAGCAAGTGTTCTGACCCTGAATTGAATACTGATGGAGATAGGTTAGGATCCTTGCAAGCACTAAAATGAGAATTGAAGTGTGTAACAACTGAACTCACTTATCTGAAACGAATAAATAGTGACCTAGAAAAAACTATTATGGATAAGGATTTTATAATAAAACTTCTGACTGAAAACTGTAAAGAGAGCCCTATGATTCACAGTGTTGCCACTGTGTCTGAGCAAGACGACAATTCAAGAAAAAATAAAAGTGATTGTTTATCTACAAAAACTGATACCTACAGCTGTGATATACCAAAACCGAGCACCTCAAAAGGTAAAATGTCCACCAGAGATGCAAAAAAAGACTCTACAAAATAGAGTACCCCGAGTGTGATAACCAAGGAGCAGGTGAAAACCGGGATAGAAGAAGCACAAAAACTAAGTGTTGATCCGATGCAAACCCAAAACACGATGGATACATCCAACCTAGACTGGAAACAAGTCGTTTATAATAGAAAAAAAAAGTAATCGTTGGAACCAAGGCAGCGGAACCGAGTTCATCTATAAAAGGAGTACCAAGGTCAGCTGTCCTTCACGTTTCAAGAGTGAGTCTAATCACTACACCGGAAGTTCTTAAGCAGTATTTGTCACCCCATTTTCCAGGAGTAGTATGCGAATCTTCAAAATCGAAACTACCTGATAAACATTCCTCAATTAGAGTAACCATTCATGACAAACACTACAATAGGGCCATGAACCCAGCAGTGTGGCCTGAGGACGCGCGCGTTCAACGTTTTTTATTTCGCAAGAAAGAAAACCCGAACACTACGTGACATTGGATATTAATAAAATCAGTGTTGAAGAACAGTTTGCATATTCCACCACCAGTTTATTACATATCAACATACAGTGCCTATCAAATAAAATAGACGCTCTTAATATATCTCTTGAAGACAACCCTTTTGACATCGTTTGTCTCAGTGAACATTGGCCTAATAAGACTAATCTAAAAACTGTTAATTTGATCAACTATAAAATGCGATCCTCGTTCTGTAGACAAAATTCATGGTGGAGTCTGTATTTTCTTAAAGAATAGTATCAGTTGTAAAGTTTTGATTTGAGTTCGTTTTCCAAAGAGATGCATGCAGAATTCTGTAGAGTTGTCTTGTGCACTTCTAAGATAGCAATAATCACAGTGTACAGATCCAGTAGTAATGGTAACTTTGATATATTCATTAAACAATTTTGTGAAATGTTAGACTATGTGTCAGGTATGTATAGAAACATAGTTGTGAATGGAGATTTCAACATAGACTTGAATAAAGATAAGACATACTCTCAAAATATTGAAAGATGTTATAACATTCTATGATCTTAAAATCAATATATTGGATCCAACGAGAATAGTATCTCCGCTTTCATCTAGTCGCATCGACAATATCCTAACGAATTTGAGTTACGATCTGACTCAGTCTGGTGTCATTGACTTTCGGATCATATGGGGCAGTACGTGGTCATTAACTGCGATCAAGTGAACCATGAATTTCGAATCAGTAGACCAATTACAACGAAATGATTGAAAAGATTCAGAGTAGACCTTGAGAAAACTGATTTCAACCTGTTTTATAATACACGAGTATCACCCCACTTTTTGGCTGATACCCTTACCAACACCCTTCATAGCCTAGTTCTCGAACATTTTCCTGAAAAAAAAAATCGAATTATAAATAATAAACCACCAGTCCAGTTTTTCAATGATGAGCTCAGAGAATTGAGGAGACAAGTGCAAGCAGTTAAAATTGTTTCCGACTGCTCAGGTACTTATGCAGACAAATCAGCGTACAACAAGATTAAAAATCATTATCAATCACAAATCATGTTAGCAAAGAAGAATGCGTACAGCAATTTCGTTAATGTCTCTGAAAAAAAAAAGTAGAGACTGTTGGAAGATAATAAACTTTGAAAGAAACAAATCATGTAATTATATTCACGATAGCTCTATAACTGCTAATGAATAGAACAACTTTTTCTCCTCGGTAGCTGAGGTCATCATTGAGAGTTTGCCACAAAGCCATCAATGCGTAACTGATTTCTTAGATCCGAAGCTCATACCATAACATGAATTTTTACTCGAACCTGTTGCAGCGCATGAAGTATCAGCAGTCGTTGAAGAACAGAAAAATTCCGCAAATTCAGACTTTTTCTCTTTGAATAGTAGGATTATGAAAGGTATCATAGACATTATTCTAGACCCTCTAACCTCACTAATAAATAATTGCTTCTCAGAAGGAATATTCCCAGACGCCTTTAAAATCTCTAGAGTTACCCCCATATTCAAAAAGGCGCTACAGATCTGCCAGACAATTATAGGCCAATTTCTATAATTCCAAATATGGCAAAAATTATGGAAAGCATCCTGAAAGACCGTCTCTGTAGCTTTTTTGAAAAATATCATACACTGCATAAATTTCAGTTTGGATTTCGTAAGAACCTTTCCACAATCAATGCCGTCAACACAGTTGTGGAGAAGATAGTCGAAGGACTCGAGTCTGGTGTATTCACGGGTCTTACTCTTTGTGACTTATCGAAAGCGTTCGACTGTGTTTCACACAGACTGTTGCTATCTAAGATAGAGCACTATGGTGTGAGGGGTATTCCGTTGAAGTTGATCGATTCGTACCTTGCAAATCGACAACAAGTAGTATCAGTCAATGGTGACACGTCTGAATCTGTTAGTGTTGTGTACGGAGTACCACAGGGTTCAATTCTGGGGCCACTGTTATTCAGCCTATATATAAATGATATTTTTCATTTCCTTCTACCCGATATGTGCGTTGCTTTTGCTGATGATACATCTTTAATGAACACTCACCAGAACCACTCTACCCTCGACGCGCTCATGTCCAGGACCCTCACTGGAGCGGAAGTATGGTTCACAACCAATAAGCTCAAAATGAATATGGAAAAAACAAAAACCATTACATTTTTTTCGAATCGAAATTACGTGACCGGAGGTTCTGTTAGGCTTCTGGGAATAACGATTGACGATGGTTCAAAGTGGAATTGTCATATAACTAACCTATGCAGAAAACTTTCTAGTCAGTTATTTTTGCTGAGGAAACTGAAAAAAGTTGTGGATGACCAGGTACTGCTCACATCATATCACTCTCTTTTCCACTCTCACATATGTTATGGAAATATTCTTTGGGGAAATTCTAGTCAGGCTATTAGGGTGTTCCGATTGCAAAAGAGAGCAATAAGAATAATAGATGGGGCGCGTTTCGACCAAACCTGCAAACCCCTTTTTGTCAAATATCTGATAATGTCTCTTCCGTGTGTCTATATTCACCAAACTCTTATTGAGATACATAGAATTGTGAATGCCTTCAGTCGGAATTCGGACTTTCACAACTACCCAACTCGGGAAAGCAGTCATTTGAGACCAAACAATTTGAAATTGAAAACTTCTTGCTTGAATTAGCTTGATCTGAGAATCTATAATGAACTAAATGACGACATGAAGAATATCTGCATGCATGAATTCAAAATAAGAATAAAGGAGATGCTCATCAAAAAACGTTTTTGCTCTATTCCAGAGTTTCTAGAAAATGATTGTTTTCAAATTCGGTATTGATTAAGCGATACATTTTATTTTATACCTAAGTTTTATTTATACAAGTATATTTTCCATTTGAAATTACGAACATGACCTGCTATCAATGTACACTGTGCATATTATAGTCAATAAATATATCTCTCTATCTATCTATCTATCTATACATTACAGCGATTTGTTTGCCCCATAACTGGAAGATATTCGCTAAGACCCTGAATAGTGTCTACAAAAAATGATAACACATGAAACATAAAACACATGTGTACTGTGGCATAAAATGAAGATACAGATGTCTAAAAAGCGGCTGAAAATCGATGCTCTCGCGTAGATCCTTGCTCCTGAAATAATAAAAATAAGAAAATCGAAAACCATGGCTTTTTTGTTGGGCTGACATTTGCCGTCCTCAAGTCAGGTGAGATGAAGTCGAAGACTGAAGGGTTCATCATGGCGTGCCAAGACGGTGTCTTCAATACCCTCGTCTACCGGAGCCGAGTGATGGGTATATAGGGGTCCCTGATATCAGATGCAGGGCCTGCCGACATCTTGTGCAGTTTATGTGGTCTCGACCTATATCCATCACCATAGCGCGGCTTCACGAGTGCTTCATCATTTCCTTTGTTACTCGTATGAAATACACAGGACGCCGGTAATGTCTTATGCTTCACGGAATATTGAATCTGTTGTGGAAAATGAAAGATAGCGATTTTTTTGGAACTTTTCATTCTCCACCCTCAGGCAAATACAAGCCAATAAGCCTGATATTGACCTCTTCGACTACCAAAGGAAGACGACGATATTCTTTACTGAGTTTTCGACCCCTGCCGAAACGAATATCGTTCGAGGAGGAAAATCGGACAAAGTATCAGGATTCACTTTACGGACTATTCTGTCAAATTAGTGGTGCTGATTATTGGTCCAGACCAACGCTACTCAAGAGATCAAGACCATACCGGCCTGCCGGAATGCAGTAGATATGTTGGCTGGTCACATTCAGAAGACCGTTATTATCGGTTCGTTGTATCTGCTCAGGACTCACGATTCTCGGAGCCAGTGATCACTAACCCCACGTTGCAGGGAGTGGTCGTTGGTTAAAAATACCAGCTCGTTCGCCTACTAGGTCTGAACAGTTGGGAATACGGACCGACTAGGTTTGTTCAGACGATAATAATAATAGTAATATTTATTCCGAAAATATGTTTACAGTAGAAAAAAAAAGAACAGAAAACACAGAATGGAATGAATGCATCAATTCAGTTCAGATATGCATAAGTTATATGGTTCTCTTCTCATGAATACTTTTCGATGGTTTTGAGTATATCAGACAAATAACAAAATGGACCTTTCTTCAAGTCTTTTTTCTTCAACTTCACATCAGAAACAACCGAAGAAACACTTCACATACCTCTAGGGGGTGAGGGATTACTGCGTCTGAGAATCTTATGCCACAAGACGCTATGAGTTTAAAATGAGAGTTTCTGCCATTTTTAACTCGGCGGTATGATTTTAGAATTGAATAGTGGCCACCATTTTCACAAAACGCTCCGGATAGTGCCTGTGTAGCTCTAAAACTGCCCAGTCGGGTCCATATTCCCTGTTGCAGTTAGCGGATGCAGTGCTAACATTGATCATTCTCCGTACCGCGGGGTAAGTGATCACTGGCTCTGGTAATCGTGAGTCCCGAGTAAACACAAAGAAATGAGATTCACGACTTCTCGCAGTCGACCAAATAAGATTCCTGATACATTTTGGCATGCTGGTATAGTCTTGTGTTACGATGACGATCAGAACTAACAATTCAACAGAATAACCTGGGTTGAAACCTGTTTTGAGTAGGTTCGAGGTAGGTGAGTCTATTCTACTCCTCAACTGCAACTAACAAGGTTTAATTGTGGCACACAACACATTTTGCCATGCCGGTATTATCTTGATGATGAAAAGCGTTCATCGAGAATCACCAAGATCATTTATAATAAGAATTTTTACGCACCACAGGTCAACTATTCTTTTCATATGTCTTCTTCGGTGTGGTTTGCTATCTCGCATCTCCGTACATCCATACTGTCGTTCTGTGGATACATTTTCTTCGGATATGTCCTCTGACAGTTCCATCATGGTGGACCCGACGAGTGCAGCCACCCTACCCTTTTGTTGTGAGTTTAGAGGCATGTCCAACTACAACATTCGAAAGCTCAAATGACAAAAGTTTTTCTCGTTTGAACCTGGGGAAAAATACAAGGAAACCAACATTGTTATTCATTACCTAAAGAAAACTTGAATCTAACCAACCAGAAAATACCGGATTCTGCTTCACTTTATATTTTCGTCGTTCGCAGCTTGTACCCTATTCATTTATGCTAACTAACCTGTACTCGGGGCTTCTCACGTAGATCCAATTGGTTAATGACATTACTGCACTACAAATTGCAAAAATCGTGAAAGCACTCATTCACAATCAAGCCGAGTCTCCGCTCGGTAAATCCTGGTGCAATTTTAGGGGAAGATGAACTCAATTTGCAAGTGCCAATATTTTATGTAAACGTGCTGCGCTCAGCTTGATGATCGGAAATTATATTTTCAGATGAACATAAAATCGCTACTTCCAGTACATTTGAATATATTTTCGGATTTAATGTGGTGAAAACCCGTGTACATGAATTATGCATGAAATTTCCAATTTTCTGAGTAGAGTCGTGGTTCAGTGAGCACAAACATGTTCGATGATAACACTAGTTGGATATTAAAATGAACCGTGTCATTAGGAGCGATTGCATTTCCATTGTTATGATTAGAATATAGAGGTGAGTCACAAGATATCTCAGACAAAATCTTCGCGATATCGAGAAAAAATTACACTTAATAGGTAGGCACGAGACCGGGGGTCGATTCTTTGCCAAACCACCGTGCTGAGATTCACATTTTGAAAAATAAGGCCTCGTTAATTCATTGCTTGCACAAGTTTCGACATCTGAGTGTTGCCATTCGTCAGTTGGTTAACGAATAAAAACATTCTGAACCAATGTTAGGATATTCCTGAGCGTTTCTCGAGTTTACTTTGTACTATATACTGGGTGACGCAAACTTGAAAATTCTTGATAATTCATTCTTTAGTTTTTCATTTCAGTATGCCATGATGGTTCCGATTTATCCCAATTGGTCCTTCTTATGCTAGAAAAATCGAAATACCTTCGAAAATACTGAATTGCGTTTTTTATGAGCAAATAATGTTCATTGTAATCGATTTTGGAGTAAAACTCATTTTGTTCAAATGAATTGGTGTCGTGTGAGGTAGCTATATACTGGTGTTTTCACTCCATAAAAAATTGTTAGAAAATCACACGACCGATCTGGCCTACTTGATCAAGATTTGATGACGTAGACCGTAGTAACAATTCAAAAAATTCGCCAGGTATCGCCACTCTCGCAGTTGAGATGACAGCCATGTGCACGTCCTGTGTTGCCAAGTGGCTATGTCGTTGCGAATTCTGGTCTATCTGCTGGAAAAATTGGATGATTGTTAATATTTTCATTTGAGCAACATAATATTGTGATCTCAATTCAAAAGCTCGGTTCAGAAGGAGTATCACAATTTAGCCGAATATTATTCACATTAATGTGTGTGAGCGAATAGGAGTGAGAATTGTCATCAAATTTCATAGATATGTGAAGTGAGAAAATGCCATTTTTTCTGGTGAGTGAAATCATTATTATTTTTTATAATTGAACTGAAAATATCTAAAACACATATCACTGCATTTATAGAATATTCAGAACGCGTGCACACTCTAGAATGTTAATGCCAGCAAACTTCTCTTGCTTTTTTTTAATCACTACGAAATTTTCAAATGGTTATTGAATATACTAGAACGTGGGATTATTCTTGGAGGTAAGTCATTGAAGATGAAGTGTGTTTTCATCAAACGTCAGATTGATCTTGCGTATTCTCCGTTCTAAGCAAATCTGTATTGGCAACAACGTGTTCCATGTATCGAGTAATCTCGAAAATTTTCAGGAATTTCAACCAGAAGCGCACCCTTGAGGCGTAATTTCGAACAACTACACCCTGTCTACAGGTTTGTCTGAAACAATATCGCAACACTGAAAGCACCAGTATACAGCCATCTTAGTGCTGTTAGTGCTGTGGTACCAATACAATTATTTCGTTCGTATTTAATGCTGAAAAGTTGCTACGGTGGCTTGAAATACAAAAAATGAAAACAAAATAATAAAACAATTGTTCGAAATGCTGTCCATTAACGTCAATGCACTTTTGAACTCGCTTAGCTGTTTCATGAAGAAAGTTCGCTAATCGCTGGGCCGTTATATTACCAATTGCTCGTCTTACTCGCGATTCCAGGTTTTCGCGGTTTGTAACGGTGGTTGAATAGACATTGTATTCCACATGCTCCAAAAATTAAATTCATAGGTTTCATATCAGGTGACCTTGGAGGCCATCGCACAGGACATTGTAATTACGTTTTTTTTCGAATGACTGGTGAGGGTTATCAGTTACTATTGTTGAATTATGGAGAGGTGCCCCATCTTATTGTTAATACATTCCTTGTCGTGAATGAACAGGTAATCCAGTTAAACCGTCATCAATTTCTTTTGCAGGAATCCCAAGTATCTAGTTCCAGTCAAAGATTCTTCAATCATTATGCGACCAATGATTCTATGAGCGAGTATTCCAAGCCAAACATTGAAACCGAACCGCACTTGAAAGTTACCCTCACGCAATGAATTTTGATTTTCTTGTGACCAATAACTTCTATTTTGTCAAATGAATAATCCCATATTTGTGAACCTAGACTCGTCCGAAAATAAAGTCCTTCCCATTCCATCTTTTTCAAGATCCAATTGCAATATTCCATCCTACGTTCATAATCATTTTCGTACAGCTGCTGGTGCAATTGATATTCAAAAGATTTATAATTATGTTGGTGCGAAATTTGGCTTACCGTTTGGTGACTAATTTCCCATTCAATCCCGATTTGCCTCAAAGAAACACTCTCATCAACTTCCATACGAGCTAAAACATTAATTTCCGTTCCTTCGTCAATGATGAAAGATTTCTTCAGGATCATGGTCAGACTCTTTTCGGATTTGATTTTCAAGACGATTGAAATAATTTCTCGCTGAAAATTGTCTATCAGGATATCGGTCGGCATTAAGGTTTCTAATCGCATTTTTTCTACATTTCCCATTAATAATTAACCTGTCCACTTTTCATTCCTTTTATAAATGTGCGACATTTTCAATAAAAATAACAACAAATGTAAAGCATCAAATATTCATTTGACAATCTGAAATTATAACGTCATTGTTTTAAAAACCTCCTCAGTTACTTCTCAACACTTTATTACAACAAAATAATCATTGAATTTTTTTATTTTCTTTCAGCTGTAATTTTGATTTATTTATGGCACATTTCATTACCATGTATGAATAAATTTCCTAATAATATTATAGTAAATGGAACCACGGTGCCAACATGGCACCCCAAAAAAATCGATTTCGATTGAATTCACTTGCTCATAAAAAATCGCAATTCAGTATTATTTACGGGATTTCGATTTTTCTAGCATTAGACGGGTCAATTGGAATAAATCGGAACCATCATTGTACATTGAAACGGAAAACTAAATATTGAATCATCAAACATTTTGACGTCCGAAATGTCACTTATGTGGTGTCATCGGATTAATGAAATCATACAGATTTCCGAAATGTTATAATATACAGGTTGTTCCATTTTGAAAACCGAAAGTTTTCAACTTTCACTTCCAGCGAAATCGGAAGTGGACAGAAAACATTTCCACTCAAAAAATTGCCGCTTATTATTGTTCGTTTCCGTTAACCAGCTGACGAACGTCAACCCTCAGAAGTCGAAACTTGTGCGAGCAATGGATCAACGAGGCCTTACCTTTTAACGTGCGATTACCCAGCACGGTGGACCGGCGAGGATTCGAACCCCGGCCTTCCGCTTGATATGCAGATATGCTAACCACTACACTACCGAGATGTAAATGGGATAGATTGAGTTTCAATCAATTACCTTCAAAACTAAGGGAGAGGGAGGGGGAAAGTACCATGATCCTGTGTCACCTGGTATAGACCTGTTAGACCATCATTCTAACAAGTGTCAACGGCGTGATCGTGAATTATTGGGATTATGGTCTGAAACAAATGAAAATCATTCGAACGAGACTAGCTATTATTCAAATTCTTCTTGAAACTTCATCACTTTTAGCAATTTTCAAATGATTTTTTTGTATATTGTTGCTGAGAGGGCTGACATTAGTGCTCTTCAGCAATGAAACTGAAAGAAAACCATAATTATAATATTTTCACAAAACAACAATGTTTTCAGTAATTTAGTTTAATTATCAAAATTTGCAATGAATTTATAACAAATGGATTCCTGTTACGATGAATATTATTTTACACTGATTATTTTTTTCAATCAGACAAAGGAATATTCATTATGTTTGCCCATCGAATATGTTCACCGCTGTGTATGTATTTGATTATAATCCAACAGAAAATCATAATAAAATCATGTTATTCGAGCGGATGTTATTATGAATACCTGGTCCCTACTGAAATATCAGTCCAGAATAAGATTTTATTGTAAATGTAGAACAACCAAATTCATATAATTATTTGATGAATATAGATGGAAACAATTGCATTATATCAAGTACAGGTAGACTACAGAGTAATTCTTGACGCGTCCTCGTTACGTATTTCGCAAAGTACATCTATTTTGGAGATATTCAACAAAAAATAATTTATAATATTATTTGATGATATTTCAAACTCAGTTTCCGGTTATATCAGGAGCTGGTAATAACGTCTCCATTTCAAATATATTGAGTGGTTTTGTTTTGTCTTCTCAATTCTCATCTGAACCTATTCAAATTGTTTCGTATCTATTTTGTATACCTGTTTCGAGATATTTTAATTATTGTCAAAATCCGAGTGACAAGATGAATTAATTCTTTTTATACAAAAATTTCGAAAATTCTGAAATTTTGATAATTTTATTCATACTCACGCAATAATGCGATTTCAGTGAGAGTTTTCAATATTTTGAATTTCTATTAGAATAATCACCATTTGAAAAAACACAATACTATATTTCGGAACAGGGTAGAAGATATTTACTCCAGTCAATGGGGATGCAAAAGGTGGAGTGTGTAATTCTGATTTCGGGATATGTAATTAGGTTAGGGACCCTGATGAAGTACCCAAATATCCAACCTCCCCCCCCCCCAAGCGATTTGCCATCTTGGATTGAAGGTACGAAAAATCGAAATATTGATTTTTCCTATTTAACTACCTAACGGTTGATCTCACGACGATAATGTCGATTACAAATTTAAAGAGGACAAAATCCCCTACAATTTTTGTATCTTTACTTTTTTTTTTGAGTCTTACGGGTATTGAAGTACAGAAGACAAAACGTGAATATTTTTCCGAAATATCGTAAAAGTCCCAGTTTTTCTCAAAGAAATCAAGAAAGAGTTAAACAGGTTGAATAAAAGTGAATTAAGCAGCATAATTATTGGTAAAAATGTTTCAAACGGTATAAAAGTTAGTGAGAAAGTGTCAAAGTTCATCGACAGCAATGAAATACCCGAATCCTTCGATACCACATCTGATACAGAGGATAGCGCAATCACCGACAACCCGGATGCAACAAATACAATAACCCTAGTATGTGATCTGAAACTCGCCAGGATGGAGGCTGACACTTCCAAACGCCTCATTACTGAATTAGAACGCACGATCAACTATCAAGATTATATCATAAACCTGTTGAAAAATAATAATTTGGAGGTTAATCAAAGGCAAAATGGAGAAATGAATAGCGAGGTTGCCACTGTGACTTTGACATACCAGACCTCAAAGAAGAAGGTAGATATGAAGACTTGTACCGTTTCTGGAGCTACAGGGACTCATACTGATCATAATAGCACAAACGACCGAAGAACTATCAACTCTCAGGACGTTACAGACTCAGTCAGCAATGCAATAGCAATGATGAACCTGAGCACGGATGATAAGAAAACCAAAACCTCTCCTCGCCCTCTCATAGTCGGCTCGAATGACTCCATAGCTGAACATGCTGCACAACCAATGAAATGGTTATATGTCAATAAGTATCGCAGAGATCACAAGAGAGAACTTGAGGAATA
Source organism: Zygogramma bicolorata (assembly GCA_032362365.1). Classification (NCBI taxonomy): domain Eukaryota; kingdom Metazoa; phylum Arthropoda; class Insecta; order Coleoptera; family Chrysomelidae; genus Zygogramma; species Zygogramma bicolorata. The sequence goes on along the minus strand of JAVJAQ010001860.1, from coordinate 40,842 downwards.
CCTGAAAAGCAAATTTCCTGATAACAGCTTCATTGTCGAGCAATTGTATCACAATAAATCCCATAATACGTATAAAGTGGGAATCGACGAGAGTGGTTTTAATTCTTTGTTGAAGCCTAACATTTGGCCCAGCGGTTTGAGGTTTCTGAGTACCTTTTTCGCAAACAAAGCAGCAGGAGACCAAACTATTATCACGGAAGTAGAGGATTTTCGAATTCTCAATTTAAATATCCGCAGCATGCGAAACAAAATCGAAGGTATTAGTGTCCTACTAGCTGAATTGAACTATCCAGACATACTGTGTTTCACCGAAACGTGGTTCTCTAATGATGAAGTGTTGTTAGTTGGACTGGAGGGTTATACCCAATGAACACAGATATGTGTCAGTCTTATATCTATTATATAACACCGGTAACATAGGAGGTGTCAGACATGCCATTTGTATAGTTCAGGTACTCCCCATTTACCACACGATGTCCGCCTCAACTGATGTAACAGACACGTATCTGAATAAAAAATGAAACATGATTTCAGCATTCAGTGTTATGTGTCAGACATGTCTCATGGAAATGTTTATGACAAATTTCTTGAAAGGAACAAATTATTTGCACGAAAAGAACAATTTCATTAATTGTTTATGTTTCAGACATGAAACATGTAATATATTTTTTCATTCCATTGTTATCTGTTTGATTCGTTCCACTGATCTTAGCGAGAATGATTCCTGAAACGAACAAATGAATGGCATGTACGCTAACATTTTCATTCATTATTTATGAGGTATGATACTTTATTAAATGAAACATGTTGTAACTATCAAATCTCATATATTGAACGAATAAAAATGTTAGCGTACGTGCCATTTATTTGTATACTTTGTTCAACCATCCTTTGCCGTTACGTCATAATCGGTGACGTTTTCTGCTGTTTTAGGTTTGTCTTATATTAGTTGAATGTTATTTTACACTCAACCTCAAAATTAAAGTATGTACCTACCTGCAGAATACATCGCATACACTCGTGTTCTTATTGCATGTTGATGTATGATATAAATCGATGATCCTCGAGCAGAATCATGTCCGACATGAACTTTGATTTTGTAGTCTTTATCTATTTTCATTCCACTGGTAGCTAGTTTTTGATTAGTTCTAATAGATATTTCTGGAGCATCAGCAACACGCTATAGAATTTAATAAAATCAAATCAATAAAAACTTACATTTTGCATAACATAGGTAGATACGGTGTAGTCTGCATTTAACGGTAAAAGCGGCACTCCAGCATATATTTCTCTTAAGTAGTCAATTAACTTCAAAATTAAGCTTTGCTCTTTCTCATTTTACCGGAAAGGCAATGAAAAATTAATTGAAAAAGGCGAAAATGACCAAAAATACTGAACAAATCAAACTATGACAACTGAACTGTCAAAAATAACAAATAAAATTCACATCGACATTAGACATACGTTAATGACGTCATAATTCCGTCTCATCCATTTCATGAATGAGAGATAAAGTTGGACAACGTATGACGTAACGGCAAAGGATGGTTGAACAAAGTATATTCTTTTGTCACATAGGTTTTGTTTCAAGAATCAACCCTATTGGTTTTTCAATACCCAGGTAAAACGAAATGAATTGCAATAAGTAAATCATATATTTTCTGTCAATAACAAACATATTTCAAAACCAAAAACATCCCATTTTATCATTAATTTCCTTGCATGGTTCTCCCTTGCAAACCTCAGCTTTGACTGCCGCAACCATTCACTCACTATATTCTCGAACTCTTCCAGCGAATGAGGGCAGTTGTCTGCTACAGCAGCTGAAATTATTAATTCAATGTTACACCAATTGAATTGACTGGGTGATACTGAAAATCCTTGTCAACCAAAAATATCAGTTTTTTATACAAAATTCTGACAATTGGTTTACAGAATGGAAAAATGTATTTCGCTATATGAAATCTTCCTTGAGCAGGATAAATTCATTCTGCACGTGTTTCGCTATACCATAGTCAAAATATCTGACTTTCTTTAAAAAAATGTAACTAATGCTGTAGGTTGAACGAACTCTCTGAAATTATATTTCATTGTGTTAATATTCATCATTAAAGATAGTAGGCCTATTTGATGTTTAATGTGTTGAGATTTAATTTCAGATTGAATAGGTCAGGATATAGGTCAACATTGTTTTTAATAGGTGAGCAAACTATATTGGTTTAACTTTTTGACTAATAATTCATAGATCTACTTGCATTTTTTGGCTAATAATTCATGGATCTACTTGAGGCTGCTTGTTGGACTGCTCCCTTTCAGAAATTCAGAAATTCAATTGGTGAAAAAGGCGATGTGTGTGTCAGAAATGAGTGATCAGTATTTTCCAGAAGGACACAGAGCAAAAAAACAGACACTCAAGAATAAATGCAAATGATTCAGACGATTTAGAAGGGGAAATTATGGTTAATCAGTTGTAATAATATTTTGAAACTCAATTGACGTATCTTGATAATTTTTGATAATTTCAGATATAATAAAAATGACAACATCTACTGAAAATATAAGAAGAATGGATCTAAATGAATTTGGTATGTTTTCATTGTCCATATTTTCTTTGGGGAGGGCAATATATTGTTGTGCCCGTAAATATGTTGTATCTCCACTAAAAATAAAGAGTAAAACAGATTTAATTCAAATTATATGTTTTTAGGGCAAAATGGTATACTTGCTATTAACTGTAAAAAGATTGGATAGCAAAAATCAACTGAATCACTGTTGTACTGTATTATACATTCATTTTATAGCATTTCAATATATTACCCCCCAAAAAGGAAATATGGACAATGAAAACATAAGAGTTTCATTCAACTACATTCTTCTTATATTTTCAGGAGATGTGTTGATAAATACAAATGATTACCAATAATTTCGTCTTCTGAATCGTCAGAATCATTTTCATCTTTGTGCTTGAATGTATGTTCTTTAGCTGTGCCCCCTTTCTCTTCGAAAAGACTGTTCATCTTATTCTGACATACACACTGCCTTTTTCCTAGCAGTGCTCCAAGATTCTGAAATGATGATCTGTTTTATATTCATTATGCATCAATGGCAATATACTAAGAAAAATCTGAAAGGGAACAGTACTAAAACATTTGAAAACTAGGAATATTTTCTACAGTCCAATAACAAGCAAAATCAATTAGATCTAGGAAATATTTGTCGAAAAATCAAACCAATATAGTTAGCTCAAATATTTTAACAAGCTGAACTTGAATCTGAAGACAAAATGATGCACTCTCTATTTGTTCGAATGTTCTGACCCAGTGAAGTCATAAAAGAGACCCGAAAAGAAATATATTATATCTTTCATTTTGTACCAAAAAACTACAAAGATACACAAAATCCTGTTCACCACAACACCTTTTGACTTTTTTTCTGCATTTTGAACAGGTTGTCCAATTCTCTTCAGCCAATGTTTGTTCTTTCAGAAAATAGGTCAAATTTATAAAGGTTATTCTGGAAATCGAGAGAAAAACATCCTGTGCATTCAAAAACATATTAGTGGCCCCTTAAATTTTTTTGCTATCCTCGAGATGTCTTCTATCAATAAAATGCACCTTTGTTTCTCAAATACAGATGTGTCGAATGTTAATGGTGGTATGTATGATAAATTAATTGAGGTTTAACAGTGACATAGTGAATATTATCATGTATCTCAATTATTTTATTCAAAACAGGAGGCAGAACATTACCCTCAATTGGTATTAAAAAGGTCATATATGCTTCCAATCAAAAAGACAGCACTGCGTTTGACTACAGATTAGTGTTCACCAGGTACAAATAGAAAGTTGGTTCGAAAATGTTTGATAACTGATTTTCAAAGAATAATTCAGTATTTCAAACACTTCATAAAGCTAATAGTTCGAAATGCATGCCTTCTTGGAACAATAATTTCTAGAGAGTATAGCAGTTGAAAAAGACTGTACAGATTGTTACCCATAATGAATCATGACTCTTAGTGTAGATGTAATGAAAGAAACACAACACCTAAGATACTTACTACGAAAACACTCTAACCTGAGACGTATTCTGAGAAAGCTCTCTATTCGCTAATGATGAAGACTATGGTTTATCACTTGAGGGATCTAGAGCATATCACTTTGCACAAGTTTACGACGTTTCTGCACTTCTGCAGTCTGCTCAGTTCATAGTATTTTTTCCAGACATTTTCGCACTAAATAAACTCAACTCATATGCAGAACACACATCTCACAATTCAGCACAAACATTGATATCAAGATGATACAGTTTTGAAATGTGCTCAAATTCTGGTGGAACCTTAACTTCTATCAAAGTTCCACACCACAAACACGAAACACGATACTATAACCTAACCTCAAACACAAAATCTTGGCCTGAGCGCTTGGGTCAGTCTGACAGATCACAGTCTTCTTTTGCCTGTCGTTAACTGGAAAACAATGTTTCGTGACATGGAAAAAGTTGTTTCCCGAAAATTTTCGAGTACCTTTCATTATTTGGGTAACTTATATATCCGATACATATCTAGTTCATATCGTGATTAATGGCGTGCAATATTCATCTATATGTACGAATTTTGAACCCATACATAAGTCATAAAACGAACAAAGTTGTTGCAATGAAACTATCTAGCACACTAACAAATTCAGCTCTCTTATATGTCCGATATGTATATAGTGATATGCCATTTGAAAGGTACAGGTAGGTTTTGAATTATATGTCTAAAATATACCAAACGGAGATCATTGAAATGTCTCAAATTTGTTTCGGTGAACTCCAAATGGTATAGGCAGACATATGTGTGTTCATTGGGTATATTAGTAGCAGCATCTTGTAGAGTTTCAATGTCGGGAGAGGGTGTAGCTCTTTTCGTGAAAAATAATCAAAAATGGAGTTACTCGAAAATGAAAGTCGATAAGGTAAGAGACCAATCATTTGAAGCCATATACGTGAAAATCAAGATATGCGAGGATATATTGAAAATAATTTATACTTATCGCTCTCCCAATTCAAATGATCTCTATTTCATTCAAGCTCTCGGGAGTCTTCTGAATAAGTCTAATAAATGTAACGGAAAAACAATAGTTTGTGGCGATTTCAACTATGACTTCTCAGATAATAACAAGAAATCCCGGGATTTGATTACCCTGTTATCGTGTTATGGCCTGGAAAAACAATTCTTTGATTATTCTCGTATACAGGGGTCATCTAAAACCTTAATTGATAACATATTTACAGATATACCCATTGATAAATTGAATACCTATGACATAAACACAACGCTTTCCGATCATAAAGCACAACTATTGAACTACTCATCGCATACAGGAGAAAAAAAAGAATTAAAAAAAAAAACAAAAATTGAGAAAAGATCATTTTCCACAGAAAATATTGAACATTTCAAATACCTACTTTCATTGGAATCTATAATCTAGATGAGTCTGAAACAGCTTTTGATATTTTTTTTGAATTATTTTACTCTTCGTTCAATACAGCTTTTTCCTTGAAGAAGACAGGAAATAAGAAAACAAAAAATAATCAGTGGATCACATCTAATTTGATAGAAGAAGGAGTTTTTTTGAGGAGTGTCTACGAACTAACAAGAAACTTTCCGAATGAACAAGACATGAAGAATAAATATAAACGTATGAAAAAAGAACACGAGAATAAAATAATTGAAGCTAAAAGAGAGTATAATTCTAAAAAAATCATAGATGCTAAAAACAAATCAGGTGCCACTTGGCATGTCATTAAATCGACAATCAATACAGGCAATAAAAAAGAAATTCCACAAAATATGAAAGCAAATGCCGCTGAAACTGCAAATGAGTTCAACAGCTTTTTTGTCGATAGTGTAAATAATCTAACGAACTCGTTGCATGTAGAAAAAAACTACAATATGATTATAAAAAATCATAATTCTCGATCATTTCATCTAAACCTGGTTGACTTTGTTGAAATTCACGAAATTATTTCTACTGTCTGTTCTAAGAACTCCAGTGGCGTAGATGGAGTCCCGGGTAGGTTACTCAAAGCAGTATCCGATGAACTAGTTGTGGTTCTAACTCACCTAATCAACATTTCTTTCAAAATGTGTATTTTCCTGCGGCAATTAAAACACGCCTTAGTGATTCCTGTTCATAAAAAAAATTGTAGACTAGATATGGCAAACTATAGGCCAATTGCCCTGCTATCAGTTTTTTCGAAATTATTTGAAAAGGCATTCCAGGTACGACTTTTGGATTATTTGAAAAAATTTGAAATACTGACAAGTAGGCAGTATGGATTTACGAAAAAACGATGTACTCAAGATGCATTGCTTTCATTTCACGAAAAACTACTGGATAGTTTCGATTAAAAAATGAAAACTTCTGCTTTATTTTTTGACCTTCGAAAGGCATTCGATGTTGTAAACCATTCACTGCTCTTACAAAAAATGGAGACTTATGGAATAAGAGCACCTGCACTAAATTGGGTGCAGTCATATCTATCAAATAGGAGTCAACAGGTTAACATAAAACATGATGGAATTTCTTCGATATCTAAACCATTACCAGTGACAAGTGGCGTGCCCCAAGGCAGTACAATTTGCCCTACTCTATTTATCATAATGATCAACGATCTCATTCATAACATACATGATGGCCTCCTGACACTGTATGCAGATGACACATCTGTTGTTATTAACAGCAATAATCATGAAGAACTCGCACAAAAATCATCGAGGTGTATAAATGAAATGGATATATGGTGTAAAACCAATGGATGACTTATCCTCAATAGATCAAAAACTGATTTTATTTTATTTGAACCCCCATCGTAAGCCTGTTAGTTAGGTCGGGTGATGAAAATAATTCGTGTCTCAAACAATGTGATTCTTTTGAGTTTCTTGGTTTATATGTAGATAATAATCTTACTTGGGAAACACACGCTAAAAAATTAATCAAATTATTGTCTTCCAGAAATTATGCAATTTTTCAGCTCTGGAAAGTATCTAATCGGGAAGCTGTATTATCCTATTACTATAGCTGTGTACACTCTTCATCAATGTACGGCGTATTGTACTGGGGAAATAGCGCAGCGTCTCAACAAATTTTTATTAAGCAAATACATAGAGTGAGAAGTATATTTGGCCTGCGACCAACAGACTCTTGTCGACCGTATTTCAAAACATACCATATTCCAACTCTATACGATATATATATCTTGTCTGCAGCTTGCTTTGTTCACGATAACATTGAGAGATTCGAGACTTGGGGTGATATAAATGATCATAATACAAGAAACGCTAAAAAGCTTTATATACCTCCCGCTTCATTTGCGATGATCAGAAAAGGCCCAATTTTAACTTCTCTCAAAATATATAACCACTTACCTGTCCAACTCAAAGAATTGGGAAAACAAGTATTTCGGAAACAATTCAAGAAGTTTTTTCGGGGAAAGAGCTATTACTCCCTCGCTGAATACTTTGCTGACTTATTTTAATTGACTTGCCCTCTTTTTTTATCTTCAATTTTGAAACTTTTCAACTATGTACTAAGTTTTATGATCATGTCATATCGGTGTTTTTTTTCTCATTGACCTTGAGCAAGCCATATAATTTTAGACCTGTATTTTATGAAATTTGACCATGGTCATGTACTCTGACAATTTCGATACTTGTTATCACAAGTCTGATGAAATAAATATTTTTGTATTTGTATTTGTATTTTCCCACCAACAGGAGGTAGAGCTAACAGCGCGTTGTTTTCGATTGTGGTATCCCCAGTAGGCCTAATCTATGGATGTTCTTGTAGGAGTTTAGATTCATTCATTTCTTCTGGATTGACGGTCCGGGTCGGTTGATGGTGTCTTCGTCATCGTCGTCATTGTCAATGTCACAGTCGCCACACACAGCACGCCACATCTCTTCTTACAATTGCTAAATATGACGTTGATTAAGGCGTCGGGAGAAATTTTTCCGTTATTATAGGAGGAAGCCCATTCGTACCACCATTTCAGCCCCAGTCGTATGGATTTTTGGGAATTCCACACCATTTTTAAATCTGGTGGTAAGTACTGAAAGTGTGGTACCGTGAGGCGTCCTTAGTTAGAATTTGCTTTCATTGATAATTTGGCAAACCTTTGGTACCGAATATTTCCCAAGGTTTCCTTCCCCACGTTTCCACCATACAAAGCAACGACAAATCGTTCTCCAGCGTCTTCAAGGTTTTGTACTTTAGAGGCTAATGATTTCATTCAGTTTTTTGTTTTGTTTCAACAAGCTGAAGAAATTTTGTTTTCCCTTGGTTGAAGAAGGATGACGTCGTGTCACAACCACTGAATGCGTGTAGAAACAAGATGTTTTCGGCTGCTCCTTTCACCTTCAAACTTGCCGACGAATACATTCTTTCAGCAGTATTTCCTATTTCTGGGTAGAGTAGGAAGAAGATATCCTTCGACGATCTTAACGCTGCCAATAGCACCAGACGATCTATGTCTTCGCCCACGACGAAAACAGCGTTAAATGACGAAGAGGCGGAAATCGCTGTCTTCACAATCAATATATCGGCATCATCTTCAGCTTGCTCAACCGTAAAAATGGCCGCTACGAATTTTTCAGCATTGGAATCAGACGAACTTTGTTTTTCTCACTGGCCAAAAACCGTTCTTGAGTTACTTGAACCGTCATTGTCTCATCGAAAAGAACTTCCGCAGACGCCTGCTTCGTCGTTCGGCGAAGTCTTTCTGCGCTCTTGGTATTTTTTTTGTCCCCATCAGATGGATATCCATCAAAAACAACGTCTACATTCAAATCGTAGTAATGTCGTACATATTGAACGTATTTTCACAAATCGATCCGAAAGAATCATTACGATTCCATACCGCTTTAGGTAAAAGATACCCTCCATCCACAACATTGATTGTGAATTCTCCAAGTTCTACGTCTTCTGATAGTGGTGTGAAAAGACCACACAACGAAGATTTTCCAGCTTTGCGCAATCCCAGCACCGTAAAAAGCGACAAAGTAAACAGAGCGAGTTCTAATTTCAAGTAAAACCTTATATCGTCATCAGATTTCTTCGTGATGCACATTCTGAGAAACAGCATTAGTGGTTCGATGTTTGTTTTTTCTGACCCGATTTTTATGCTGCTATTGACTGCCGACAATGTGATGACCTTGTCCTTGCGTTTGAGTTTGACGGATTAGTAATTTTAGTATGCGAATATTATGTTCGACATGCACCCGATACTTTTTTCCCTGGACAAATGACAGTTTATCTTTTCATCTCCTCCATTTCAACGGACAATTAATAAAAGACGACGAACACATCGGAACAAAAAACTATGCGGGTAGTTGTTACACTACCTTATCTTGTGAATTATATAAACAGCTAACCCCAAATATACCCAATTCATTTTTACAAAACTTACCTAAAAAAAATTGAGTTGGATGATTTCTTGAAAAAGCGTACACGTTTTGTCCGTTGTAACTCACCACCCGTCAGTCTGAGAAAAAGTTTACATACAAAAATTGTACAAGACAAATTTGTCGTGGGATCAACCGTTAAGGAGTTGTTTCAAAAAAACAAATTTTCCTTACCATTAATCCAAGATGGCAACCACCGAGTTCAAAAACTTGCGTTATTTTGACTCTGAACATTCTGAGAATTTAATTGACGGTATTCTAATGAATTCTCCATGTTATACTTCACTAGGTACATGCTTCAGAAAAAAGTTAGAAAACTATTGATAGGCAAACCTATCGGGCAATAGAGACATGAAAGTGATCCTATACGTATACATGTTTTAATCATGGGATCAACACTATTTTCCAACTAGTCTCCTTACTACAATACAAAAAAAAATTGAAATTTAATGAAACTTCCGTTTGAATACATCTTTCTACTAAGATCAATGATAAAAATGGTAAATATTATCATAATTCTTGATATTCATGATGAAAACTAGTAATGTAGACTCGGCTTTAGCCACAGCTTCAAGTGTTTTGCTTTTTGAGAATCGTCGACAGCAGCTGGAATTGATGATTATAGGTACTCTCTGCTTTATTGAAGAGGTAGAAGGGAAATAACTCATTGGTAGTGAAATAATTCTTTAATAATCAATCCCACATGGAAAATGTGAATGCTGAATTTTCTAGTCCTTGAGATAATTTGGGAAATATTTCCATGCCGAAGTCGATATTCATACTTTGAACACAAAAAACATCAAGGCCACATACTATATCTCCTTTCAGTTTTTGAACGAATCAACTCTCGAATTGAAACTTGGGATAATGAAATTCATGCATGAACACTATATTTTGGAGTGAAATTGACAAATGAAAATTTCAAGATGGCGACTGGGCGCCATCTGGAAAAAAATCGTATGGAAAGGTGGGTCTTGTGATACATCATTTTGAAGCTCCTGACGAATACTACACAACCCTGGAATATGAAGTCAATATCTTCACCTACTACAAAATGTCAGAACATTCAATGATTACCTGAATACTACTCCAGTGAAGGAAGTAAATTTTTTAGTAAAATGAAGGACTAATTCGAGACCACTCAGATCAACTTATTTTTTTTTTGGAATTTGTCAAAAAAGGTGTCAAGTATCCGAGTAAACAAGTTTGGTTACTGGCAAAGCTCCAAAACGCTGTAAAACTTGGCCAAACTGTTTTTTTTGGCCCAAAATTAATAAATATTTAATATATCGGCCAATATTAAACGAATTTCTGTGAAAATAGGTACCGGGGGTTTTTTTGGGTCACTGATTACGATTTTAATGTCAGAAATTTCTGAAACACCCTGTAAACCGTAAAAACTACCCTTTTTAGGGTTTCTTTTTCAATTATTTTGATTTGAAATTTGACAGCAGAATTCAATTGTCTCATCATCTAAACATACAGTACTGCACGAAAAATGTTCATAAAACTAATAAATAGAGGGTCCCAATGGATTAAATATAAAAATTTTATGTGATTGATGGAACAAAAAGGTTTTTTGTCCATAACTTTTTTTTGGCTAATGATAACGAGATGTAGGAACCATTTTGAAGCTAAGGTTATCGCCAAAATTCCATGTAGTCCAGCAGCCACCGCCTGATTTTTCGAGTGATTAATAACAAGCTGAATCTCCGTGAGTAGGTTCGGTTTGAATAGACACCCAAGTTTTTCCTCTGTGAAAATTCTCGTTAGAGGTAGCTAACGTAGTGCGCAGGTGTGAAACATGTCGATTCGGCGGGGTATCGAAATTGTCGGACTGAGAGTGATTATTTTATTCACATATTGAGATAATTGGATAATACACTCGGAAAAACAATTGTCCTAAAAAATGGATGGTTTGACTGGAGCGTCCTCCACTCCGAATATATCGAAAAAACGAGGTCATGGAAATTATCAATAACCAGCTGTTTTTTTTATGCAGCTTAGTAAATACTTGTATAATGAAATGGCCACATAGTCCTACAAATTTAGTGGCACGTTTTCCTAGTCCTACGCTTGGAAGTTGTCGATACCACGGTAACACTTTTTTCACACCTGCGCACTACGTTAGCTACCTCTAACGAGAATTTTCACAGAGGGAAAACTTGGGCGTCTCGTCGAACCGAACCTACTCACGGAGATTCAGCCTGTTATTAATCACTCGAAAAATCAGGCGGTGGCTGCTGGACTAATGTCATATGCAACATTTGAATTGGATGGGCCAATTTTTTTTATTTCGCCCGACAAAAAAGAGCATTTACCGTTATAAACATAAAAGATGCAATTCTAAACGGACAAATTTGCTTACAGATGAAAACTTATAACAAGAAATTGAATTACAACTATTATGGAATAAGTGCTGAAAAATTTGGCTGTTTAAAATGAATAATATTCACGCTGCTGGTCAAAAACTGAAAATGTTTTAAAAAATACACGATTTTACCCAACTTTGGCATGCCAAAACATAAACAATAATTACTCGATAGGGCCAAAAATGGCTGGACATATTTGGGACGAAGTGTTCTGACTTTTCACCGAAGGATTTTTTTTCCAAGCACCTTAGCCCATATGGCGTTAAAAAATTGTCATAAAAAATTTTTGAAAAAAAATTATTTTGCCCATAACTTTTTTCTTCTTATTTTGAACGGTTCTGGTTGGTCTCAAAATTTTCCCGATTTTGTCATCTTGCAAAATGATGGAAATCATTTTTTTTGTGAAAGTTATATTTCTCGAGATATTTACGCCAGAACGATCCGGTTTCTTCATTTTTCGTTAAGCAGCCATTTTTGCCATGTCATATCTCCTTTAACATTAATCGTACAAAAATGAAACAAAAACAACTTTATTTGTCAACTAAAAAACTTCATATAAAAAATATATAATTTTTTTTCAATACTAACAGATTTTCAGTAAATTTAAAAAACTTTCAGAACTTTTAATTTTTTTTTTGCAAAAATCACACTTTTCCTTGCGCTATTGCTCGAACGGGGTGCATTTTTATGAAAAATTGCAATCAATGTTTTTATGTTGAAAAATGATAATTCATCGATTGGTTTCATTATTTTTTTTTTAACCACCCCCCCAATTAGTTCCCCCCCCCCACCCCACGCTTTTTCCCAGTAACGGAAGTTGTTTACTCGGATACTGGGCACCTTTCTTAAGAAAATTCAAGTTACTCCAAGTATCTGCAATTGGTCTCGAATTAGTCCAGCCAGTTTTTACTTCCTTTACTGGAGTATACAATTCCATTGATACCGATATTTCCAGGAATATTGAGTTTTTCTCTGCCATATGGTCACCCCAACAACCAGATAAGGTTTGATAGTTTATTTTTTGTTCATGAAAAAAAAATGTCAGCACGACAACGAACGTCATTGTTCAAGTTCAAATATTCTCATTTAGTTTTCGATTCTACAGGTAGATAGGTACCACGAAAACTATCTCCAAGATGGTCAACTGAACAAAATTTACCAGGGAAACTGTTGATCCTTCAGTCAAAGAAATCGTAGAAGTGAATCCCAATGAATTCGATTTGGAGATTAATATTCCAACAAGATGGAGCACCACCACATCACTCCAAACAAGTGAGAAACTATTTGGATAATACTTTCCATGGTCGTTGGATCGGCCATGGAGGTCCCACGGAATGGCCAGCCCGCTCGTCAGATTTGACACCTTCAGACATTTTTATTGGCTATTTGAAGCGAATGGTGTACGAAACTGAACCTGTTTCAATATTGAATATACGGCAGAGAATAATAAATATTTCTAGAAATATCGACATTGCTGTGTTCTAAAATGTTCGACGTAAAATATCGAATTGGCTGTTTTTATGTCGAGACGTTTAAGGCAGCCATTTCGAATACCTTCTTAACTGAACTCAGCTTATTTCCTCAAAGTATGAAGTTAAACTTCAATGTATTCAGGCAATTATGAAATGTTCTGCCATTTTGTAGCATGAGAAGATATTGACTTTGTTGTAAAGAAATCGTCAGAAGCTTCAAAATGATGTATTCGAAGACTCCCCTTTTCATTTAATTAATCCTATATGAAATCTCTCATTCGAGAATCTGGGTACATATTTCACCTGAGTGAAATACTTGTCGAAAATTGAAATAGCTTCTGGAATAAAACAGAGCAAATATCTGAAAAGAATGTTTGGAGATTCAATCAATGTTGTTGTTGTACATTATGTTCAGGTCTTCCGACAAGAAATACTGCACTTCATCTTTCGAAGTGAAAATATAGCATGGGATACAACGAACGAAAATATTGATAATCGCTATCAGCTAGTTGAAATCCGAAAGAGAGGATATTTCATCACCAAAATTATACAGGTTTCTGAGCTCCTTACATGCATCAATCGACCTCCCAATTTTTCCAAATGTTGTACACCTTATTTGATATATCAATCGAAATCTCCGATCATTCTTCTTACTCGAATAATTATTGCGACGAAAATGTTCGTTTCTAGTGAGATAACAATAACTGATTGAATTAATGAAAAATTATTTTTGAGAATTCCTGTATATAATTGTGCACATGTTATGCCTAGGTAAAATATTATCTTTGTCCTGTTTGGCCAAGTCAGCCCTTCCTGTTGTTTTAAACTCAACGATGTAACTTTTATTTCTGATACGGCTCCTGGCGGCTCTCACAGGGATGGCTTGTTTTGTCTTCACTCGGGCTCGTGCGAAAATGAAATTGTTGGCTGGACGCTGCTCTCAGGGTCATTATTCACGAACTGCTTTCTTCGATAGTGCAGGAAATGCCGCAGTTTTCGATAATCGCGTTTTCGCAGGCATTTTCTCCTGAACTGAAGTTGCAGGGACAAATTCTCTTTCTCCAAACTTCATAATCTTTTTTTCGTTGTCGAATGAAAACCCAGTCACTGATTTTGATCAGTGACGCTCTCCCATCTCTTGTTGTTTATTTAATGGAACTCTTCCTGATGGTTGTTGAATCGATTGGACTTGGCCAATATTGACTTTCTGTTTGACCAAGTCAGCCCTTCCTGTTGCTTTCAACTCGGAGATGTCACTTCTACCTCCAACACGATACCTGGCGGCTCTTACAGGGATGGCTTATTGTTTTCTCTTCACCCGGGCTCGTGCGGAATCCGATGGCTGGACGCTGCATTCAGGGACTTTATTCCTCGCTTTATTCACTGTAGCACGAACTTCTTTTTTCGATGGTGCAGGAATTCTCGCAGTTTTCGATAATCGCGGTTTCGCAGGCATCTTCCTCTGCCCTGGAGTTGTAGGAACAAATTCTTCTCCTCCAAACTTTATAATCTTCTTCTCGTTGTTGAATGAAAACCCATAGTCACTGATCAAATCCATTCCGAGTACAAATTCATCTTTTATGTCTGCGACATACACTTTACCTGTGGTTGTGAGTCGCCCAAGAATCAGTGTAATATCAGCCTTCCCTCGAATAGGTGCATTTTCACCAGTGACCGTTCGAAGCATGGAGTTGGAAGAAACAGGCTTCACACTTTCTGGCTAAAGGATGTATGTCACTGCGTACCAGAGAAACTACATGTTACGTCTATTTGATTGAATTTTCCAGGAATGGTTAGACTATCGGTTGTTGTTCTTAGCTTGTTGATACAGATGACCATCGGTGACCTTGACCTCGCAGGGGATTGTGAACTTGGTGGCACCCTTGCAGGTGAGTTGGATCTTGTTGGCATTCTCAGTCTTTGATGAGATGTACCGGTTTCTCACATCTACAGATGTTCTCTTCTCATTCCACTTATCGATAATTCGATTCCATCCAGAACTTTCTCGAATGAACCATTCGCTACGCTAGATCTTTTTTCGGGTTCTTCTATAGATACTGCTTGTACTTTCGGCTTCTAGGTTTTTACACGTGCAGATAAAGAAAAAAAAGTCATTGCCATAAGTTAAGAAGAATACGTAGAGAAAACAGTAGATTTTCTGAATGCTGGCATGTACGATACGACCCCACCAATATGTTTTAAAAAAATCAAAGAAACTTTGAGATGAGTTCAGGGCATGATAAATGAAAGTGAAAAAGGTAGATTGATGGTCATGAACCCTCAACCTTCTGAATTGTATTCACCTATTTAGCTACACAAACATTACCCCATTAGATTGGCAGTTCCTTTTGTAACAGCTCGATCGGTGAAGTTATCAGAAAAACTAATCACTATCATAAAAAATCAAAGTAAGTTTCACCCCAAATTCAGTTTGGAAAATTCATATCAATTGATTGAGAACATAAAAGATATAACAGTTCCCGGTAACGCCAAGTTAATTTTATTTGATGTACAGAATTTACTTCCGAGCATTCCGTCAAATGAAACCATTGCCCTAGTGGAAACACTGCAAGATAAAAGTTGTACCATCTCTATAGCAAGGCAGGAAATTCTAGACCTACTTACTGTGTGTTTTTCACAAAATTATTTTCAATTCAATGGATCGTTTCATCCATCCTGTAAAGTTCTGATAATGGGAAACACACTGAGTCCCCTATCGGCAGAAATTTTCATGACTCACTGATTGGTAATTTCGTGTATTGGTATAGGTACGTGGACGACATTTTAGCATGTTTCACAGGAACGAAGAGGCAACTAGTTCTTTGATTTCATCAATTCCATTCACCCTTCCATCAAATGCGCCATGGAGATGGAAGAAAATAATGCAATTTTCTGGATTCGACTATAGCAAAGATTAAGGATAAACACGATTCTACAATTTTTAGAAAACCTTCACATACAGATATTGTAATTCTCAATTCATCCACCCATCCTCACCAACATAAAGCGGCAGCGTTTGACATTTAACATAAATGTTTCCTTTTCAAATACGAATTTCGAAAAAGAACTGAATATTATAAAACAAATCGTTGTTAGCAACGGTTATACTTGTGATTTAGTAGACACTTCATTGTCCAAAAAGCTGTATAGTCAAGTCCTGAAAGGAATCTACCCAGTTACAACGAATTATGATAAGAATTGCAGAACGTTGACCTATTTAGGTTAACCGAGTAAGAGAATTTCTAATTTCTTGAAACAGAAAGATTTCAAGGTTACATATAAAAAAAAATAATTTGAGCTCTTATATCAAAAACAACAAAGATAGAAGTTCAGTATCAGATAAATCAGGCGTTTATAGATTATTGTGTGGTTCATGTCCTATGTTTTATGTCGGTCAAACGGAAAGAACATTTGATACACACGTGAAAGAACACAAAAGCAGTTTCCAAAATGGTGAGACAAATTCAACCTATGTATCTTACCCCACTACAGAGGGACATAAGTTCAACCACGAATTTGAAATCCTTCATTTCCAAGGAAAGGGTTTGAAACTCAATCTCTAGAGAGTTTGGAAATTAATAAGTGTAAACATTTCTCAATGAATGATCAGACGGAGTTGAATAATTCGCCTCTGTTGAATATGTTTTTTCCAGGAAATATTACTAGTAAGGATGTGACTCCGGACCATTATTCTTATTAAGTAGTTGTCGGACTATATTCTTATTGACCGTCTGCTATAATGTTGTATAAATTCGAAATGTAACAGGTTTAAGATTAGTTTGAAGTTTCTGCTCGAGAAAGCCATTGTATACCGAAACACATGCCGTGTTTTAGTAAATCCTAATATGTGACAATTTTACAGGCAATTGTATATTGAAACTTTTCCTAGAGATCAATAACCCTAACACCAAACTAATATTTTTGCACTCGACGATCGTTTCGCTAACAAGGTTAGCATCTTCAGGAGAAGAAAATTAAGTGAGAATTGTCAAGCTGTGTGCACGTACCAATACACTTGGAAAAGAAGGACTTTGTATTTCGTGCAGAAAATTATTTATTAAATTCGTAGTCGAAAGCGCTCTGCTACGAGTTTAATAAATAATTTTCTGCACGAAATAGAAATTACTTTTTTCCAAGAAAAAATCAATACTGTACAGTGAGCGAAACGCGAGTCGAGTGCAAAAATATCAGTTTGGTGTTGGGGTAATTGATTTCTGGGAGAAGTTTCAACTTTCACACCAAAGGTTCCAATCTCGTCGTTTATATTTTCATTTCTTATATTCTTATCGTTCTTGTTTTTCCTACTTCCGCCACTTTTCTCCCAATTCTTCTTTCTCCTGTTATCATCTTTCTAAATTCGCAAATTGATTTTGAATATATTTTAACATGTCCTCCATCGTTTCGTACGATGTACTCCTCGTATTCACCATAACTGGCTTTCAATTGCCACGAAAATTCCTACTTCTGACACCACTGTTACGATATTACTTTGAATCGTTTATAACCTGGCAATGCTAGACTACTTTCATTTACGTCACTATGAAATACAACTACTGCTCTCGCCTATAAATCGTTTAATAACACTTAAAACTTCTTAGTAGACTTGGACATCCAACACTTCCTAAAACACTGTCTACATTTCGACTTCTGCACTTAGCAATACCAAAGCTCTCTCTACATAAAACCCCCGTTAGTAAGGAAAATCTCCCTATTTATACTTGCATACTCCTATGGAGAATCTTGCGGACTTATCCATGCAGGTCTCGATGATGTGTATCGAATTTTCTACGCGAGTCGGGATTTCCTGGAAGGTTACATTCTTTCTTCGGCGCTAGGAGATTTTGTAACAATATTAATCATCTTTATAGTTGTAAAACTATTTCATATATTGCGGTAATGGACAGACAAATGCTGGTTCAGAAAATGATGAACTGTTTTTTATGTTTCTCAATTCAAAAAAAGACCATTCAATTGAGAATCAGAAGAGACTACCACCTACCTGATGAGACCGTTCGGATTTTCTTCTGGAAGTCCTTCAAATTTTTAAACGTAGAAAATAAGCAAGTATGCACCGAAAATAAAAAACGAAAGGAAACGTCTGTCCCTGTGATCCGTTCAACCACCGTAGCACACCATCTTGCGCATGTGTAAAAATAGTATAAGTCGTTTCATGAGCGCGAAATATTGAAAAAATATTTGGGAAAATGAAAGAAATTTGCTTCGATCATAATGTTATCAAGGATTTTAACATTTGAGGACAAACCTAATAAAGATTACTTGAACATAATTCCAAATTTTGCTGATTTTTGTTCAAAAGACTAAGCGGTGGAAAAGGTACACAACAACATATTGCATCTCACCTAGAAAAAAAACCTCTATCGGTATGCCACTATGAGAGCGGCAGTTTATCCTGCCTTTCTAAAACTGAATCACTCACCCTCAATGGAGAATCAGGCGTAGTCCATTAACTTTTTTGTTAAAGAATACTAATTTCTTCCTGGTGCCATCTTTCCCAGAAATCAGCATGCTTTCTCTGCAACAATTATCGCCATCGAAATATTTCAAATGGTTTGGATCATGATCTGGAAGACAAATAAGGTATTCTTTTGTTGAGAGAAGACTCAACACCTGCTTCAACTATGCTCGAAAAATGACTACCAGTTGAAGAATGAAGAGACCAAATGTTTTTTTTTCGCTTCTTAAATTTTTCATCATTTCCAAAATGTATTTTTTCATTCCAACGGAATTCCGTCCGCAATAACTGAATATATCGTCCACGTCTTGCTATGAATCAGCGTCAATCCGCCAAAAAAGCTTTGGTTTTCATATCTGATCCCATTTCTGGATGTACGGCTATTCCGGAAGAACAAACAAAAACGCAAATATAATATTTGAAAGTCTGAGCTTCATAATTCTGGCTAATGTAATATTGATCGAGCCACAAAAATCAACAGCATTAACCGGAAACGGCTTCATTTGTGATACCCGAGTAGCCGGAGGATCCCCATAGGGGTTTTTCAAACATCTAGGTTTGAGATGCCAACATTGTAAACATTTGCTCGAAACCTTTGAAATTGTGCGATGCAGTGGTGTAATCGAAAAATTTTGTGATAGAAAAAGTGTGAAGTTCTCAACCCAGGAATTCTAAAAGTAATAGTTGGGTGTAATCATAATTCGAAACAGAAATATTCAATTTGCCCCCAAATCTGAAGAGTCATAAATTTAGGTAGTTGTTTTCTCAGTTGCCAGATGTGAAATTTAATCTGCAAAAACTAATGATTGAGTGCAATTCACATGATCAACAAGGGCTTGCTGCAATTCAACTCCTTCGAAACTATGTCTAACTGATTTCTTTAGCGGGTTTTTCAAATCGAAAATAAACGTTCAACACATGTCAGAATTCGTTCGATTTCGTCTAAGAAAATCTATCATCAAATATCTTCCGAAAAAAATGGCATCAGTGGAAACTATCAAAATCCATTCGCGTTCTTGGTGTATCATACTTCAAATAATCGGATGATCAACTTGGCCAGTAGTCTTGAACATGAGTTCTATTCAACAGTCGTGCCAAATCGCCATTTTTTTTGCAGGTAGTTTGGACCTTGAAGGAATATACTATGAAAATTGTGGGATCGCGAAATAACGACTTTTGGCCGAAAAAAATATTAGAATAAACAAATGTCACTATTTTGATGTTATTTTCTTTGGAATGCGATGAGAAGACAAAAAAATGTTGAAAGATGAGAGATGTTTCCTACAAAAAATGTGCGTCGTTATGAAATCTACAAAATAAGTTTGGCGGTAAATCACTATTGAAAAACAATTTTTCAAAAATGTTATTGTATTACGCAGTTTATTTATAAAATACTGTTCTGGAAATTTCCTATCACCTAAAAGAAACTGTCCTGAAGAGATATTGGTAAGTGTCATTCTTCTTAGTTGAATCCTGAATGTACATGCTGTAAAGAGTCACCCTGATTTATTAATATTATTATTATTATTTGTCGTGTAAACGAGCCAAGTCGGGTCCGTACTCCCCACTGCTCCGACCCAGTGGGCAAAAGCGCTAGTATCATCAACCAATGACCACTCCCCGCACCGCAGGTTGGGTAATCACTGGCTCCGAGAATCGTGAGTCCTGAGCAGACGCATGCGGACGGCCAATATTTCTACCGCAACAGGGCATGCCAGTATGGTCTTGAGCTCCGAGAGTAGCGTTGTTCTGGAAAACCGAGAACACCTAATTTGACAGAATAGTCCGGGTGGAGCCTGCGGAGATCGAAGTAAATCCTGATAATTTGGCCGTTTTTCCCCCTCTTTTCGAACGATATTCGTTTCGGCTGGGGCCGAAAACTCAATAACGAATATCGTCTTACTTCTGTGATCGAAGAGGACTATATCAGGCTTATTGGCTTGTATCTGCCTGAGGGGCTGAGAATAGAAAGTTCCACAGAATTGAATTCGACACATTTTATTTTCCACAACGGACTCAATATCTCCTGGAGCATAAGGCAGTACCGGTGACCTGTCTATTTCATACGAGTGCCGAAGAAAATAGTACACCACTCGTCAAGCCGCGTTATCGCGATGAATAAAGGCCGAGATCGCATAATCTGCACGAGATGACAGAAAATGCATCAATGTCGATGGGTGAGGCCACACACAGAGCATGCATTCACGCCATGTATCCCCTTCGGGTGGCCTCACTACTCTCGTAGCAACGCATTGGGTTGTCCCCTCATTTCGTCGGTCCACTCAAAACGTCCATTTCCATTGCCAAATTTGTGATGGGGCTGGCTGTCCATCGGTTTGAACCCCTCCACCTTTCCCTTGACCTCTATTCGAATGGGGTTGGTTGGGAACCAGAGTTGGGGGACTGCAAGGTGGTTATCTCGCATTTGCTGCCGGTCCGATTTTGCATTCTTAGCTCAGGAAAGTGGTGGCGCTACTCACCAGAGACTATTCAGATGTTGTGTAGCGTCCCCTGCTTTTTAGCAAACTTGTCCGAACCCCTCAAGAGCTTTCCGAACCTCATCCGTGGTTATCAGTAGATGCAGTATTTCGGGCTCAGGCTGTTGAATTCTTCTATAGAAATCTTCAAACGCGTCAGGGCTGAAGTGTCTCGGTCTAGGTTATTATTATTATCATACAATAATGAGGGCAGAGGTTTGAAACCTATTTTGCCCAGAAAGTGACAGAAGTATATATTCTAGTGTACACGAAGCAATGAAAATATTCAATACAAGATTGAGAACCAATTCATTTATACATTTGAAGGCTGCATCGTTTTGGTGAATGTGTCGTATCGTTTTTTGAAGCTATTGATGATGGGTGCAGTAACAACGTTATCAGGTAAGCAGTTCCATCTTGCAAAAACTCGATTGTAAAAGGAATGTTGTCTGATAGTGGTGCGAAATTTTTGTTCAAAAGTGGTTTACCGCCAAACTTATAACCCTACGTGATTTTTGCATACGATTTATTTTGTAGATTTTACTACGGCACACATTTTTCGCAGGATAAATCTCATTCCAAGGAATAAGATTTATCAATTATCTCGATGCTAGGAAATACGATCAGTAATAATCTCTCATGGGAAAACTATGTGAGATCGATCGCTAAAGGTGCTTCCCAGATATTTGGATTTCCATTTCGTGCAAAGAAATACTTCAATTCTTGTCAGCTTCTGATTATCTACAAGGCTCAAATACCACCTGCCTTGGAATATAGTTCTCATGTATGGAGCTTGGTATCGAAACATTCATTGAAGCTTCTCGAGACTATTCGGAGAAAGGCAATCCGTCTTGTTGGTGATTCTTCGCTCGCAGACTCGCTCACTTCATTGGAGCATCATAGAAGAAGAGTTGTCTCTCTTCTATAGATATTTCACGGTCGGTGCTCTTCTGAATTGTTATCGATCGTTCCACCTCTAGCAATATCTACACGGATGACCCGACGAGTACAGAATTCCCAACCTTCTGTTGAGAACTTGAGGACCTGTCGAACCTCTCTTGCTCAGGTATCTTTTTTCAATAGAACAGCTGAACTTTGGGATTACCTGCCGAGAGAGGTTTTTCCTGAGACTTACAAACTTGAACAATTTCTAGGGGCTGTTAATTCATATCACCTGTCCCTTGATTCACGCGGTGTTCTTCGAACATTATAGGGCTTCCCTTTCGTGTCAATATCCATATAAAAAAAAGATGTGAGAAATGAGAATTTGATAATCCAAATTATGAGGTGATTGTAACCTAACAATAACATAACCTCCAAATGAGGTAACAAAACTTTTCTTTGAATTATATAGAAAATATCGGACATCGACTCAATTTTGAGGAAATAATTAAGTTATTTCAATATAGGAATCGAAATATTTGAGTTATTATCGAGGAAATTACACTGTTACTTTTACATTCAGACATTCACCAGCCTTGAAACGACTGTCTTCTTTATGAATTCAATAACTATGAGAAAGTTTACGGTTGGTATATTGTCTGAAGGAATTTTATGATGGAGAAACACAAATGCAGACACTAATTTTCGAAGAAATCGAAATAATACAAGTCCAACCATCACAAAATAACGCTTCGAATGTTAACAAATTGTCATCGATATGAGCTCTGACGCCAGCATGCGTTACGACTTCCGTTTGAATTTATCGTTTTCAACTCAGTTTTAATTTCGAATAGTTCGAAATGGGTTCAGGCTCAATACATGTTCATTTTACGACATGATTACAAAGAAATTTCATTGTTTTACCTACGCAGCAGGTATATGGGCTGACACCCTCCAGGAAAGAACATTCCCCCTGGCTCAAACCACGAAGAAACTTCCGCATATGCTTTTGGTGATACAAGTGCCGTCATTGAGTTTTGATTAGAAGAACAGACACACACACCAGGCGCGTCGATAGTTTTTTTTGGCAAGTACCACTCTCAAAGTCTCAAATAGGTGAAATTCAAATATAATGAATGAACAACTAATTGTGTTTCATTTGCTTGAACTTTTATTAGAGCAAAGTAACTTTACATAAAAAAATACAAAATTAACAAAAAATTCTTCAGGTACTAGGAAACAGTCTAGGTTAGTCAACAAAAAATATAAATATTCTTGGGAAAACATAAAAATCATTTAATTTAACTATCAGTTATTATATATAGGTCAAATAACTCAAGATGCAAAACTCTTGATATAATCTAAATAACGAAATTCAAACTATATTATAAAACAAAGTCAATTTTTCTCTTACGTTGCTTTGAGAACCTATCAATAACAGCATCTATATTTATTTCAATATCTCTGTGAATATTCAATAAAGTCAATCCAACTAGTCTTTCCTGACCCATCGTAGACCTTAACCATGACTTCAGTCTCTTAAGGGTGGAAAAGGATCTTTCAGCACTTGCCACACTCACCGGCATAACAGAAATTATTTGAAGGAGTGTATGTATGGTGGGAAATATTTCGATACTGCAAAGCTGTAATGTATCTAACGCTGTTTCTGGCAATTTAATTTTTTTTATTTTTTGTTTCTTTCCATTTATTTACCCAAATATCGATTTCCGATTGCAACAAATCGGACAAAAACTCTATGGAATTATTTGAGAATTTACTGAGATATTCGGCCACACTTTTGACTACAAATTTCAAATCACCATTGTTTTGGTTTAAAACATTAACCGGTATGAAGCTGTTGATATCTAAAATTTTGAAAATATCTGAATTGAAACGAAACTCGAGGTCTTGAACTATGTTATCTGAAAGGGGTATGAAAACTGACACTCTAAAATATTCCTCGGGGTTATTTGTTTCGATATTACTTCGATATATCTGTCTGGCATTAATTCTTGGCAGTAATATCGGAAAATCTAAATCTTGATGAACTTTCGTTACCTCTTCAAAAATTCCCTTGAAAACATTTTTAGCGTCCTCCCTTTTTTTGTGAAAGACTGATAATATATTATTTACAAGTGATTGAGCAGAAATTTTGTCCAAACTTTTAGTTTGCAAAGTTTTACTCAAACTCACAGTTATATTTAATACATGAGACAAGCAATGAAGAGCAACTACAAAATTTGTTTTCAACATTGCATCCATCAGTCTTTGAGCTTTTGAAGATGATTCAGAATCTTTCCACCGCGTTATTAGTTGCAAAGTTTCTATAATATTTTTGAAAAATACTTTGAACCTAAGAATAGATGTATGGCATTCTGTCCATCTGGTTTCACACAAGCTTTCCAAAAGAGAGGGATTTGTAAATTTTAAAACGTTATGTCTTATAGACGATGCATTAAAAAAGCAATGGTTTCTTTTATAGTACCTACCGCATTACGAATAATTTGGATAATTTGCTAGATTTTGATCGGGATAAATTAAGTGAATGGCTGTAACAAGGACATTTGCAAGCATTTTTCAATAATTTTTGGATTTCGGCAACCGCTCCTTTTTGATCGGACAACATAACACTACATGTGTCTGTGCCAATCCCGACGCAATCCTCAAACGACAATCCAATCTTACCTAAAAATGAAACAACTGTTTTTCCCAGTATTTCACCCGTTAAAATTGTCTCTTTTGTAAAATCATCATAATTATTTTTATGAAACTCTGTGAAACTTATTGTATGAAATTTTTGAAATAATTGAATTTAGGATTTCGTCCCCACAGCACTCAATTAATTCATTTTGTATGGTAGAACTTATGTATTTAGTTCGGGAAGTTGCGGTTTCAAAATGAGTTTTTAATTTTAAATCATCGCCACACGTCTGAATACGGTGGCGGATGATTTCTCTCAAATTGCCTTCATTTACTTCCGAGAC
Source organism: Zygogramma bicolorata (assembly GCA_032362365.1). Classification (NCBI taxonomy): domain Eukaryota; kingdom Metazoa; phylum Arthropoda; class Insecta; order Coleoptera; family Chrysomelidae; genus Zygogramma; species Zygogramma bicolorata. The sequence goes on along the minus strand of JAVJAQ010001860.1, from coordinate 15,737 downwards.
TTCTGACAATTCTGACTCATTTCTGTAGCCACGAAATTCTATACCCTGTTTCCCCAAGAAAACGATGCTGTCAATGATGGGTTTCAATTTCTCTCTGTTTTCTTTAACTTGAGCTAATCGTGTACAATTAAGCATGTTTGATATTTCCCTTTTAGGGTTATTGAAAGTTAACAAAAAATTATCTCCGATTGAAACAGCCTCTTTGTGATACTGATTGGCAGCATGTGATAACAAATCGCCATCTCTTCCAAATAACTTTGAATATTTTTTTACAGGAACAGTTACCAAACTTTTAAGATGTGTATTTTTATGTATCCCTCCTGTTTTTGCAAATAAAACACAATATTTACAAAATAGTCCCTCCTTTGACTTCGAATAGACTAGCCAGTTGAATGATTTAAAATGGTTAAAAGACAGATAACATTTTTTTTCCTTTTGATTTTTAACATGAACTGAAAATGGATACTTGAATTTGTGGTCTGGAACGAAAGAGTGTTTCAATATATTTACTTTTTCCAGGTCGGTTATGGGTATATCAGTTAATTGGTAATGGTTGACATACAGTCCAATTTCTACTTCTCCAAATTTTGTTACTTCACATTTCTCTGCAACTTTATCGGCACAGACTTGCGATTCCTGCGAAACTGGAACATTTTCTAACGCTTCAATACAACAGTGTTTACTTGGGCCCGGTTCATTTTCTATTTCTGGTTCTTTAGTTTTTTAACAAGAAAATAATCCAAGGACGGCTGGTTCTTCCGCTTGCTCATTTTTAGGGCGTTTCCTATCAGTATAAATGTTAAATCAATAAAAAAAAACAATAACGTACTTTTACTCACAACAAAAAAATGTGGATCGGATAAACTGTAGAATGGAATTCGTAGAAATCGACAATTTGAGAAACCGCAACACCTACTAAATTAAACAGTGATCATTTCCTGCTCGATTTTTCGAGCACTGGCATGCGACTGATTCGACTGTTGGAGTTGGACTATTGTCTACTGGCCCGAAACACAAAGAGCGATTTCGTTCTTGATCATGCGCGGAAGACGTAATGCCGAAACCAGTGGCGGGCGGTTAGAATTTTAAAACTTGAGAATAATATAATGAGATTTTTTTTCCATCGAATAAGATTGGACAATATGTTATTGATGAAAGTATTTGTATCATTTATTAATTTTTTCCAACATATTTTACAATTTTTCTGTTCCCAATGCTTCTCCTGGGGGGGTACTGTCCCCCAGTACCCCCCCTTATCGACGCTGGTGACACACACACACACACACATGCGGGTTGGTTTCGGGCTTATTGGCCGAGTATGCCTGTACAAATAATGGAGAATTAATTCCGCCTGTTCAATTATGAGCTTAGGCTGTTTATCGCACATTCGACTGATGGGCAGTTGGAATTCTTGAACTTCTGCCGGTCTGCACTGCAACAATTTCCTTGGGGAATCAAACTGAATGTTGAAGAAAGCGATATTCAGGGGTTTTTGTACTCCCAAGCTCAGAATACTCACGAAGCGATAGTGCTAGTAGGTAACAACAAAAATATAGCGGTTGATAAATGTCTATGTTATTATTAAGCCAGAATCTGATTCATACTCTGCCCTTTTAGTTGTCCATTGCTAGGGGGCTGCAACGATGAGCCTGAAGCGAGCCGAGTATCACCCTCGTCCTTAAACCTATCATTATGTGTTCTGACATAAACAACCGATTTGAGTATGTAGAGTGAAACAACAGTCAAAACCTTCAGCTTTGAGAATAATCCTCGACAGGGGATTCTTTAAACGAATGGTTTTCAATAATTTTTTCTGAATAATTGAAAGTTCATTCATTCTACAACAGTTGCCATAACAAACTATACAATAATTGACTTCGGAGTGAATATACGCACAATGCATCAGAATTGAAGGTGATGGATCTAAAAGGTGGCAGAACGACGTAATTTTACTGCAAGGGTTGCCAGATGGGCATAAAATTAATACCTAAGCTTCTTGCATCTATTGATAATATGCAGGCAGAGATCAATGATTTGAAAAGTAAATTTGTTTCATCTCCAACTTTATGGTCTGGAGAAAGCATTATTGATGAAATAGGTGAAAGGGAAAAGAAGAAAAATAATGTTATGCTGTATAATCTACCTGAAAATGGAAATTCACAGGAGGCTGATTTGAGGGTAGTGAAAGAAATTATTAGAGAGATATGTTATGACGACTTGAGAGTGATTGAAACAAGAAGAATTGGAAAAAAGAATAAAAATGGATCACGTGCGCTGAAAATTATATTCTCCAATCACAAGGACGCTATGAAAATAATCAAAAACAAAAGAAATTTGAAAAAAGAGAAAAAGGTATTTATTGGAGCGGAATTAACACAGTGTCAAGTTGCACACTTGAAAAACATTCAGGAGGAGATGCAAGAAAGAAAAAGTAAAGGTGAGGATGTATTTATCTGATACATTGGTGGCACTCCCCGGGTAACAAAAAACTCAAAATGAATCTTATTTTCAGAGACGATAATAATATTCATCTTTATTACCAAAATGTTGGTGGTCTCAGGACTGAGCTCAGTGAATCGCAACATTCAAATTCAGGGTACAGTTATGAAATTATCATTATACTTGTAGAATCATAGTTGACTAAAGATTTTTGTAATGAAGAACTAGGTTTGAATGGTTATAATATATATTCAGATTTGATAGAGATGAAACAAACAGTGATAATAAATGTGAAGAAGAATTTTAATTGCCATAAAGTCTGAGATAACTGCTGAAAAAGTAGAAATTCAAGGGATTATATTCGAGCAGATTTTTGTCGTTCTTTGCATAAAAAAAGCATCGCCATCATCAACTGCTGATATCTACGAACAACACACTCATAATATTGATCATGTTTTCAATAATAACAAGGATTGTGAATTCATTCTGTTCGGAGATTACAATTTGCCTGAGGCTATTTGGTTCAATGACCAAAATGTAAACTGTCCAGCTAACTCGCGTGCGATGATATTACAAAACTCTTTGGGTTATTATAATCTCTATCAAATAAATACCTCTAGATACAATTTCGCCTTTCGTGCAAGCAAGCCATTTGAAATAGAAAGAACTAGCTGACCCATGCCCACTTCGTTCGGCCTTGATTATTTTTCTGATACAAATATATTATGTACCACAACTAAGTGTTATCAGGTCCATCACAGCTGCCTTCTGGGTGCACTCGAAAGAACGTTTGAAAGAAGTCGAAAATATCATAAATCCCTTTTCTTTACTCCGTTAGACAATGGATTTTAATGAAATACGAAACACGTCTTATATCAATTCTGTTGAAGAATATTTCTACAAAATTTTAAGTAGATTGAAGTACGTGCCCCATACAAACTTTAACCACGTTTTTTACCACCTTAGGGGTGAAATTTCGAAAAAGTTTTCTTAACGGACTCCTACATCATTCAAAGAAGACACCCTCCAAATTTCAGATCTCTACGATCAGCGTTTGAGGCTGTGCGTTTAGTCACACCCAAAATAACTTCCTGCTCCTTTTCAACCCCGTTAGGCGATTTATTTCAATAAAACACGAAACACATCTGCCATCTATAATGTCAAATAATTTATATACAGAATTTGAAGTAGATTGGACCTAGGAATCACGTTGTCCCATACATACAGGGGTGGAATTTTGGAAAACCCTTTCTTTTTGGATGCCTACGTAATACAAAGAACACTTCCTCCAAGTTTCAGATCTCTACGATTAGTGATTAAGGCTGTGCGTTAAATAACGCATAAAACTTTCTACCCCTATTCAATCCGCCAAGGTGGTTAACGGAATAAGAAAGAAAATGAGTTGAGAACATTTCCCCCTCGAAATGAAAATGAATGGGTTTGATCGTTTTTCCAAACTGAAACTATGAGACAATGTCTTCGTTTTCGTTGACCACCTTGTATAATAATATGCTGTATTGGTCTCTCTCTGGAAAAGGAGACAGAACTCCTGTCGGAGTGTTATCTCTCGCTCCAAACTATTTTCTTATTCCCGAAGGCATTTTCAAACGAAGATGAGCTGTGAAAACCACCCTTTCGTCGAACAACTCAACTCATTTCCACTCGAATATGCTTTTCTCAGCCGATCCACACGCTGAAATACCCAACAACAAAGAGCCTCTATTTTGCTACTGTATTTACCGGGTTTTCTCAATTCGAAACAACTCCGCCCCGAAATTTGTTCAGTTTCCATGTGAAAAATATTTCCTTGTGAGAGATGCCAGCGAAAATGTTATATTTTATATCACACGACTTGGCGTACAAATTGGTTTCCGGGATGTTCCCGCTGTGTAAATGTCCAATCTCCTTTATATTTGGGGTATTACCAAGGAAGGCGTCATGAGAACACAATAGATGATAATTGAGAGTTCTTGAGCTGCGGGAATGAATGCTGTGCCATGATATGCAGAAAAATAAAACCCATTTTCTCTCGTTCGTTTATCAGCGGCACGGAGTCGTCTACTGTTTAAATCGATCTTCAAATTCGTAGAAAATTGGACGCATCGACTGTGAATAAGGCTTTTGTTATTTTTTCATGAGAATATACATTTGCTCCTGAGCTGAGATTGAATTATCAACGAGGTGGGTGCATTCAACTAGAAAATAACAGTTTTTCAGAGCTCGGATACAACTCTGAAGGGAAAACGAAATCATCAAGCTCATCGAAAGGAAAAACTGATGCATTTCAAATATGTATCGTATGGAATTTTTGTTGGGATGTGGAAGACAACTTTCTCTTTTGAACGAAATGGCTGAATAGTCTTTTTTTTTCAATTTTCGAGAATACACTTCAAAGATTGAACAGATGCTGTTTGGAAGCTCTTTGGAAATGAGGGTGCATTATCGAGTTTATTCGTAGATGAGTCGAAATTGGTTTGAAATAAATTATAAGCAGATGATGCATAGAGTGTTCATTGGGATGATATATACTTGCTTATGATAGAACAGAATGAAACGAAAAGGGCAATCTCAAGATACTTCTTGTATCTTGTTAAACGGTGATTTGCTACTGGCTCATCGAATGTAGTGGTAAGCACGTCCGCCTTACTTCAGCATGTTGGATATTGTTTGTAATGAGAATTGGTCGAATTCAAGGCAATTGAACTTTGTGAAACTTTCATATAAGAAAATATACAGAATAGATCACGATCTGAATTCCCAAATAACTGTCACTTGGTTCCATATTTTTTAGCTACCAGTCTGTCGTCGACATATAAAACAACCAATAGATCATCCTTCCCTATTCGAATGAACAGACATGGATCTGCACTGCTTTGTTTCGAACCAACTCGCATAAAGAAATCGTTTCCAACATCGTGAACTTGTATAAGACCATACAAACTCTTCAGCAACTTACATCATGACCACTTCCATCATTGTAGCCCTGTGGCTGCTCCATGAATATTTCTCCTTTGGATGATCTATTCAGGAATGCCGTTTTCATGTCGAATTGTGTCAGATGCATTCTTCCAGAGACTATCACAGCAAGTACTATTCAGATTGTGTCAAATTTTGCTACCGGAGCAAACGTTTCACCATAGTCTTGTACTGCTTTCTGCGAATAGCCTTTCATCGCCAGTTTTGATTTGAACTTATTCACTGTACCCTGGGGATGCTCTTTGATTCTGAAAACCCAGCGATTAGAAATGGTTTTTCTTGATGCAGGTAAGTCAACTTTCTCCTAGGTTTTGTTTTTCTCCGAAGAGTACATTTCTTTTATCCATAGCAGCTTTCCAAAGTAATCCAAAATTTTATTTCCAGGTATCATCGTAGTTTTCTGGAACGTCGTGGGTTTCGGAAAGCATTGTGAATGCATCGGTTTTGATCGACCGATCTCTCAGGCCTACTCGTCTAGAGTTTACTCCCAGATTTTTTGTGGTCTCGGTAGTGTAGTGGTTAGCATACCTGCCTATCAAGTGGAAGGCCGAGGTTCGAATCCTCGCCGGGCCACCGTGCTGGGTAATCGCACGTTAAAAGGTAAGGCCTCGTTGATCCATTGCTCGCCTCAAGTTTCGACTCCTGAGGGTTGACGTTCGTCAGCTGGTTAACGGAACGAACGATTTTAGAACAATGTTTAGATTGTTGAAGTAGCTGCTCACTTTCGTTACCCGATTGAACGTCAGGCTCTGATTTTTCGTGAATTTGCTCGGGAAGGTTGTTGTTTTCTTTCATTTTGAAATGAATTTCTATTTGCTTATCATGCATTTATATTTCTGATAGACTTTTCAATTGACCGTTGTCATTAATTTCGGTTTTGAAAACAAAATCCCTGGTGATGATGACATCATTTTTCTCAGCTACCTAGATCCGATAACCATCCGATATAGCCAACTGATAATCCTTTCATGCTTCTCCTATCAAACTGCCTCCTCTTCTCCTTGGACACATGAACGAAACAATCAATTACAAAAACTTTGAAGTGGCCCACGTGAGAATCTTTTTCTGTCCACAATTCAATCGGGGAATCACCCTCAATGGAACTGGGGCCACTTCGATTCAATATATACACCGCTGTGTTGACAGCTCCTGCGAAAAGCTTTTCGGGAAGATTCTTAGAATGCAGCATTGCCCTGGTAGACTCCACAATCGTACGATTTTCACGGATGTGCAGGGCATAGCAATTCTGTGATTGATACCAAATTTGCCAACTATTCAATTCACATCACGATAATTGAATTCAAGCCCACCATCAGTGAATATTTCTTTCACAGATTGTCCCATGGTTTTAGCTTCTGCCAAAAATATTTCCAACTTGAACCCCACTTCAGATTTTTCTTTCAAAAAATGGACAGTTCTGTACTTGGAGAAATCATCTTTGAATAAGACATAATATTGAGCACCTCCAAGAGGCTTTATTAGCATTGGACCACAATCATATGCGTGTATGACTCCGCCCACAATCTGAGGTCTTTGAGTGCTTTTTCCAAAACTGAGTATATATACATACTTCACAGAATTATTCGTCAACTTTTACATGAATTCCACGCATTTTTAGAAAATTTTCAATATGTTTCTTGCTTTGGTGACCCAAGCGTTCTTGCCACAATTGGAGCTGATCTGAAGCTACATTCACTTCTGCTTTCAGTTCAGGTATGACAACTCGCACATTCATGTAGTACAGACCATTGTCCCTTTCTGCGAATGCCACTTTCCGATTATTTTTCAGTATAGTACAACCAGATTTATTGATGGATGAAGTCTTCCTCTTATCGAGAGCAGAAAAAATGGAAAACAAATTTCTTCCTACTTCTGGCGCATACCAAACGTCCTTCAGATGATTTTGGATCCATTTTTCGTCGACATACATTTCCACGTTGCGTTGATTTCGCCTTTTTCCGTTGCTTTCATGTGCTGTCCATTTCCAACTAATACAGATTGGGGTACTGGAAACTCCTCAAGAGAGGAGAATCAATCTTCACGCATTGTTATGAATGTGCTGAGTTGTCCCAGAATCGGTAATCCAAACATACGTCTTGTTTATCGATTCTATTAGATTGATTGATCCAATGAAAGCGGTGCCCCCCATACCGTTGGACTTCTTTGAACTGCTCAACTTCCTACAGTCTCTTTTGAGGGGTCCCTATTCTCCACAACCAAAACGATAAAATGGTTTCTTGTATTTCTGGTTTTAAAATTTTTGGGACTGAACTGTTTTTGTGCTATTTTTCTGACTGATATTCGATGTGAGGAATGCAGATTTTTTCAGAGACATTACCGTCACTTCTGTCTTGTAGACGCAATTCAACTGTACACAATCTTTCAGAAGAGTGAGATTTCTTTGGGGTTTTGGAACAGATTCCCGGGCATTCATTAACTCAAAATAATCTGATGGCGTATTATTCAGAACTCTGTTGATGAAGAGTGACTCGGGAAGTTTCACTTTGTCTTCTTTCCATGTCTCATCTTTTAACTCCACCCAAAGCTTCTCCAAATTGGCCAAATGTTATTTTATTTTTCTTTGATACCGAAAAACTCATTGAACAATCGATCCTGTCTATGTTCTGTATGTTGCTCAAAAACGCTGTGTAGCTTACTCCACAATTCGTGAACCAAAATGCTTATATCAAGCAGATGTCTTGATTGGGATCTCATACTGGAATATATTATATTTTGAACGGTACACTTGATCTTATTGTATGCTGTACACTGTTCATTGTGAGCAACTATCTGATCCTCTGATGCACCTGGAGTCAATTCCGCTGTTTTCTGGAGAGAACCATCCACAGCTTGCATAGCTTCAAATGCGTTCAGCTGAATTTTTTACTGGAACTTCCATCGACATAGTTTGATTAGTCTTCCAACTTTTCAATCAGTACTTTCGAGATCTCCATTTTCAATATAATTTCTGCCTACATGTAGTTTAACTTCTTCAATTATTACGCTATTGGCCCATAACCTAATGAGATTTGGTCGAACTCGAGGCAATTGAAATTTGTGAAACTTTCATTGGAGAAAATATCCAGATCACAGGATTGACAGTTGACACTGAAATCGATAACAGCCTATGTCTTTTTTTTAATCATATACGAGGCGAGATAGATTGAATTCATGTTCATTCTTCAACAGTTTGAATGCTTTTTGAGGAGGTAGAAATGTCCTCAAATCAATTTTGAGGGGTTCTCTCTCCCCTGGGAATAAAAAGATGAGAAAACCAAAAAAATTATTTCACCACACACGTTGGATTCTTCTTCTGAATCTGAAAGTTGATCTCATAAGATGTGATGTCACACATTACTACCACTTACTTTATTCAAATTCGAAAATTAAACGTTTATATATCGCTTTCTCCGAACATAACCCAGAACCAATTTGTCTCTCGTTCTTCTGATGAATACCTTTTGATTGACATAAAAAATGAGAATAATACGATTCCTATTTGACCAAAGATATAAGTTTGAAATTGCAAGCGTCATTTTCTGGGTCTCCTTGTATATCCGGTGCCACTTTTCGTTTAACCTTATTGGTTTATTTCAAGTTTCTTCACGAATCTTTTCCCAGTTTTGAGTAAAGTTCGGAAAGTGCTTGTCATGGTTTCCAACTGCAAAAAAGTCGAATCGTTCCCGATGTATGCGATGTCGAATCGATTATGTGTCAGTCAACGGAATCTGAATTCAATTGAGTTAGACAGGACCCACTTTTATCGATTTACTTATGTGTTGGATTTGAAAAACTGAGTTTCGATTTGCTGATACGACTATCAGAGAAATTAGACGACGAAAAATTTCAAGGTAGAATCAATATCGGGCCAATTGAACATTTGAACAGTGAGGAATAACAAACGATGGAAATAAGGATTTCATCAGCTCAACTCAGCAGGTTAACGTTTCATATAATTTGCACCTCTCCAGTAGAATATTTGGTCGTGGTAAACATTCCTGAAGGATTTAATTGCGCTTGGGATCGAAATACTCTTCATCAAATTTCCATCAAATTCATCATTGTTATGGAGCATTATTTTCGAGAAGGATTTGTAAATTCTCTTTTTCACGAGGTTTCTCATGATTCCGTATGATTATAGAAAGATACAATAATTGCTTTATATCAAGGATTCAATGAGAACGACTCCTTGTTCAGTGCATAGTTTTGCAGACGACAATACTCTTGATATCGAACCATAATTGTTGGGTGACACTCAAAACTGTGTTGGTAGTTTGAGACTGACCTGAACGAATTCTTCAAAAGATGATTTGATTCAATGCCAGTCTTCAAGTATTCTCATTGACTATGTCGAATGTTTTTACTCTGCTAGTGTGTTCGTCCCTATAATTGAAAATCAATTCATTCATTTATAACGCCAAAAGTAAATGAAGGATTTTCTTCTGTGAAGAAACCTGCACTGGCACCGGTCGGATATAATTCAATGCCCTTCGTGGTATTAGCCAGGGAAGTAGTTGTTTTTTGACAGGAGCCAGCCAAAACCTACTGTGTAGGTAGTTTGAGACTGGCCTGAAATATTTGTTCAAAAAATGATTCAAGTTAGATTTCAATGCTGGAAAATTTCAAGACTGTCTTTCTCTCTCCCACATATCCTCACATCTCCATATCCCTTCACTCACATCCCCCCTTCCCACCGCTCTACGACCACCCCCGCCTCAAGATTCAGTTGTGTTACGAGGTGAATAAAAGTACGAATTTTTATCGCTCCTCTTTAACTTTTTGAGAAAATTATGAAGACGTGGCTCAGTTCCAGTTGAAAAAACAAAATAATTATTGTCAATAATAATGAATTATCGAATATGATTGCACTGATTCTCAAAATTTTATATTCTAGAGCAATTTACATGGTCAGAGGAGACCTCTGATCCGAGATATTGTGAGTCACTCGGGTTGATCTCGATTTTAATTTCAAGTTTGACATTATAACATATAATCGCAATCGATTTTTCTTCGATGGTAATGATGTAGTCTCATGTGTCCTGCGTGACGGAAGACAACAATGCGCAAATGGTATTTGAAAGGGCGTTCAAGTCTGATGAGAATTTGACAAAATTATATCATTCAGTGAACGGAAATGAATTTTGACAATTCAAAAATCTGATGGGATATCATTGATACCATGATTATTTAACATATTGCAAATAACGCGGTGCAAGAATTTTCGCAAGTGATAATGTAAATATAAACAAATTATGTGTTATGAAACTAAACGATATGATCATTAACAAAATGATAAATTTGGACGGTACTTACAAGCCAGTTACGGTCACCTAGACAGTAGGTTTACGTGCTAGTACCTGTCAGAAAACCACTACTCTACTGGCAAATGCCCCAAAAGATCTATGAAATATTTTGAAGTGAAAAGTGGGCAATATGACATGGATCACTCATCATGAATGCTGGTGTCTCAAAGGAATCAATGGACCCGTCCATATGTCTATGTTTTTGTCCCCGCGATGCACATATTCGTTCAATCTAACCCCAAGTCGTATCAAAACTTTTTAATTGAGTTTCACGATGAGAATGCCCTTCCTGATATCTATAAAAACTATCTTAGACGTATCACTCAATTTTTTAATGGTTTACCAGTCTTCGAGTATGCTCACTGGTGATGCCGCCTAGGTTTTTCAGTCGGCCTTGTCGAGTTTGGAACATTAATCCTATTAGTTTTTCAACGGCAGCTTACTTATTCGTTGTGCGCTTCATCCTTCTTCGAACTCTGGTTCATGATGGATCATTAATTATGGGATACCGAAGGTTTTTCGAATTACTGGTTGGTATTTGTCTGGCTTTGATGATGACAATAAGCTCGAAATCGGCCCGCGAAAGTATCCAATAACTGGAAATTTATTTCGGCACTTCCCACACATTCGCGAGAATTTGCCCAGTCAATAATTTTACACTGACACCAGTCATTATAGTTCAAAACAATTCTTGGTATCCACCAGGAGTATAGTTAGCCAATCAACCTACTATCTAGGATCCGTGATCCTTTTCGAATTCGCTTTCTAGGATGTATTGGTAGCCCTAGGCCTGCGTATCCTCGTACCATGGACAAATTATGAAATGTAATGACGCGATTTTATTTGAAAATACAAAATTGGTTTCACATCAATTGATTCAACTAAAGACACTCCCGAAGATGTTAATGAATCCTAGTAATTACCTTTGCTCTACTGATAAATAAATAAGACATCTAATTGAAACTGTCCAACCTATATATAATGGACGGGGGAGCAGCACTGAGTCGGTTGATTACAGACAGCGATCAAATAAATGAATAGGCACACAGTAATATTTATTTGAGTGAATTATTATACTTGTGAATTAGCTGTTCAGTAATTTGTTGATTTGATTGCAACAAAGATGTTGTAATTTGCCATTATTTGCACACGACACGCGTTCCACTAACAATGTTAGTATTTTCAGAAGAAGCAAAATGATATCAATTTTTCTGGATAGTACCTACCCAGTTTACGGGTAGAACTGAAACAGTTTCTACTTCATTTTTCACAATTAACGATTGCCCCAATACTTCAATCAACAGAAGACTCAAGATTTTAAGGTCATCCGCTCACCCCGGATGGATTGCTTCAACCAATGTGAAAAACGTATTTCTTGAATGAGCCAATAAAATTCATACATCGAACTTCCATCAATTCCTTTTTTATTTTAACTAGACTATCCCGTTTTGAATGGATGAGTCAGTTTATAAATGAATATTTCTGGTGTTGAATTTTTTTTATATTCAGATTCACACGAAAGCAAAGCCCTGTAATGTTCAAAGAACATCACGTGAATCAAGGGACATGAGATTCGAATTAACATTCACTTTGAATTTTTGAAGTTTGTAAGCTTCAGGAAAAACTTCTCTCGTCAAGGAGTTCCAGAGCTCAGCTGTTTTATTGAAAAAAGATTCCTGAACAAGAAGGGTTCGACAGGTCTGCCAGTTCACACCAAAGGGGTAAGAATTTTGTACTTCTTAGGCAAATATCTAGGGTGGGAGGGCAGGTGGGTATAAGTCCCAAATCAGCGCTTTACAGCAGAACTAAATAATGAGACTATTAATTTTTTTTCATAATAGAATGAGTGCCAACGAGTGGAGAATTATATTCGTTTATTGAAAAATATGGCACTAGCCAGTTATAGTATTTATGTATGTGAACGTAACCAGTACCTATTGTTGATTGAAGTTGATTTTCTCATCTGAAAATGATTTTCTGGAAAACAAACACCTTTTTTTCTTAGTGTGTACTCCTTATAAAAATCCAAGAGTAACCTCTAATGTGAAAACTACTCAATAATTTAATAATTTAATAAACTACTGTTTGGAAATTAATCTGAATTAAATCAAAGAGACAGCAAATATTTGATATGGACAGAATTCCATGAACAAACCCGGAGTTGGTAAGGAACGTCGAAACTATTCTGCGCTGTACAATTTACCCGATCCGTATTCAATATTGACATGTTGAGAACGTATAAGCCAAGATACAGTTTAAACGTTGCGCTTCAAGCGCTCGGTCCAATTGAAATTATTAAATCACCTACTACTCGTACTGAGCAGATATCCTCACTAATCAAACTAATTATAACAGTCAATGATATATAACTGGGAGCATACGCAGTTTCTAGCTAATACACAAGGTACTATGTTTACAAAATGCCATTCGTTTTTGGAATGAATATCGAAAATATTTGTTGTTTCTCGTAACGAAGTTCAGAGTTCGACATAGTCCAAATATACAATCCAAATATATATTGAAAAATATATTATCAGTCCTGGCTCGGTAATGATATATTTATCCTGCTTGAGGAATATACTGAATAGAGAAACACGTGTCGCGGATTTGTAAATCCATTGTCAGTGATACTCATACAGGAAACTGTGATATTTTTTTAAATGATACAGCTGATGAGAAAGTTATTGAAAAACACACGATTTTCACAAGGCAGTTCACAGAACTGCTTCATGTACAAGAAGCCATTATTGTAAAGTTCCACGTCTAGTGGTTTTTTGAAATGTCACACGTATAGCGGTTTTTTGATCTGTCTAGTGAAAATTACAAAATGAAGTGTGCTTTTTATTAAAGTTATAATATTTTTTCAACAAGTAGCGGCCATTAACAACAGTTATATAATGAAAATATCAAACCTTGCAGAAAAAATTGTCAAGTGAGTGCGACCAGACTGAATTCTAATTTTCAAAAGGGTTCAATGCAAATCAAGTAGTGCCAATTTTCATACATTGTTAAAAGAATTTGCTATGGAAGGAAATCACAAATAGGTGCAAATCGAAAAATTGGCGTCATAGCTTATTGTGTATCGATTTTGAAGATTTCATCAACATATATGTGTATATCAATGTGAAATGAATAAACTTCATTTTATTTCTTCAAACGCCAACAACATTGAAAAGTACCTAGCATCATCAAATGTATATGGTTGAATCAATTTGTCGAGAACAGTAGATATCTTTACGACTTATCTAAACATCACAGAATCGGTCAACCCTTATCAATTTCTACGCTTGCTGATCGTATTATGTCGTCTGTTCCTGGGAATATCTGCAAAACTCTCACTAATGACCACCACAACTTGATTTCGAACGCCAACTTTTTTTTTTTTTTAGTTGGAGTCACTATACTATTCCATTCTAACTATCGTATTCCCATTGCCTTCTGATCAAACAAATAATATGCCACCCAAGAAATAACACTGACTACTAAAATTTGTACACACTGAAATCAACCTATTATGAATGGAAAAAACGCTATCAAGATCCAACTTCGTTAAAAATCGACATTTCCGTACAGAGTAGAAGTAGCTCATGTCTCATCTGAGATGCAGTTCATGAATCTACGAACTATCCGTTGAATTCAAGGTTTAAGTAGCCCTCAAACGAAATCTACATTCCAGAAAGTACTGAATCATATCTCCATTATTCAATTCTAATTCCAAACTGACATTACGAATTCGCCTCGAATTCAGGTGATATCAGTTTGGTGTTACAGTAATTGACCTCTGGAAAAAGTATTGAATTTTACACCAAAGGTTACAATCTCTTCTTTCATTTGCTGAATGGTTGGCCATTTATCAATAATTCCATTCAAGGACCTCTGTTTCCAACACTTTGAGAATCTAATCGTATTTTATCCGACGAGTTTACTAGATTCTGTGAAGAAAATGATTTTTCTGATGAGGGATTATCTGACAGAAAACACTTTCTCCTTTTTTATGCAAATCACGTTAAGGGCTTTGAGTTTTTCTCTGTTATGTTTCAATATTACACAAGGCAAGCAACTGATTAAGCGATTGCTACTGTTGAACAATCCCTCATGAAACAATTCGTAAATTCCAACATATGATTTGATGCTATTACGCGAGACTACAAGAACTGAAGGCATGTTCCGGAATTCTATAACACACTGTATAATTGAGAACCAAAAATAACAAGAGTCAGAGTGATACTGAACGTTACCTATAGCTGCGTACCAAAAAGTTCCACCTTTCAATATCTGCCAATTCTTTCGTGTTTATAAAGCGCGGAAAAGTCCTGATGAGAAATTGGTCCGTTATCAAACGATTCTTCCTACAGCATGCGTACCAGAACTCCATGACAGCCACTCCGAAGGACACTTCAAGAGAACACTTTCGAGAGGTTACCACTAGGTAAACTGTCGCCAGGATGTGGGGGAATGGTGCGAAAGATGCGACATGTGTTCCTCTCAGAATGGTCCCAGAACAAGGCTCAAGGGGAAATTGAAGCAGTGACTCTCAGGATGTCAATTCGAAAGGATCGCAATAGACATACTAGGACCATTTCTCTTGATAACTTGTGGAAATGGGTACCTGATGTTCGTTATGGACTGCTTCTCAAAATGGCCGGAAGTTGTAGCAGTACCCAACAAAGAAGTAAAAACGGTTGCTGAAGCTCTTCTGCAGAATGTCATCTCCAGACATGTGGTACCCTAAAGAACCCACTCTGAACAGGTCCGTTATTTCGAATTGGACGTTTGGACGGAGATGATGAGCCTGATAGGGATAAAAAACCAAGACAACAGCTATTCATTCCCAGTCAGATGGAATGGTCGAGAGACACAACGGCACAATAAATTATTACCTGTCAATATTCGTGTCCGAGAACCAAAAGGATTGGGACAAATTCCCAACATAGAGCTACCGGGTACACACCCTCCATGCTGCTAACTAGTAGGGAGTTGAAATTTCCAATCGATTTGATGTTTGGCAGAGTTGGAGCT